>MCJB01047950.1:51391-61731 GCA_002018475.1 Nicotiana obtusifolia | reverse complement strand
TAACTTTGAATATATTTAAAGGTTTGAAATTTGAATCAAATATTATAAAGTTTGAAACTAATTGAAACTTTGTAAGAATATTATATAGTAACTTCTTTAATTCTAATTATAAGTTATATTTTCAAAAACTTATAATTTCCTTCTACTACACTACTAAAAAATTTATAATTTTACTAACTTTGAATAAGTTATATTTCTAATTATAAGTTATATTTCCAAAAACTTATAAGAATATTATATAGTAACTTCTTTAATTCTAAAATTCGGATTTGAAACATAATTTTCAATTATTTATAAAGTTAAATAAATGAGTCAAATGGTAATTAACTAATTATTAAAAAAAAAATCAAAAAAAAAAAGAATAAACCGGAGATCGGACCGGATCGGACCGGTAGGCCGGCCACCGGTACCGGTCACGAGCCGGTCCAATGGTTTTTAGCCGGTAAGGCCGGACCGATTGGGACCGGTTAGGTCCGGTTTTGGGCGCAGTAATGGTACCGGACCGGACCGGACCGGAAAAAAAATCCGGTCCGTGACCGGACCGGACCTGTAGCCAGCCTTACTTTGGAAAAATTATTACATTTGAGAAAAGATTAATTTTTGAAATTTATTAAATGTCAACTACCGCGCTACGCAAGCAAATCCGCGATTGTAGCAAGAGATTAATTAAATTAGAAATTAATTAAGCTATTGTGATTATTGAATTAACTTATTAAGTGTTAAACATCAAGCGAGTCCGTGAATAAAAAAAGTTAAAGCACGCCTACTAATCGTCTAGTGTTTAAAATAATTTATTAGTGACTAAGTTATTACATTATTACTTAAACTTAAGGAAGGTTATTCGACTAACTTAGAGTTAAAGATTTTGGGACAGCTTAAGGTATTGCATTTACTGAGTATAGACAATGGACTTAAAAGCTTCCTAGCGATTTCTTTGGGATTAAAAGAGCAAGGCAGAGAAAAGGCACGTATGTGATTTATTAAAGCTACTCATGGCCTAATGTTGGCCAATGACACGAGGCAGTTAATATTTTTGGAGCCCAAATCCCTTCATTTTGGAACATGAACTGATGAATACTTTAATCACTAAAAGAAAAATGTGAATGAGAATCTATACTACCCTGTTCGATATAGACCGAGTAGAATGCAGTTTCGACCACAATGTAAAGAAGAACCAATGATTTAACCAGGGTCAAAGCCTTCTTATCTCATCAAGAATCTGCAATACAAGAATTTGAAAGTTACCTGGTTCGCAGAATAATAAAATACAGCAGTGCAGCAATAGAAATTCAGCAGCAAAGACAATAGAAACAGCAGTAGTAACAGCAGCGAAAGCAGTGCTAAAGCAGCCCAAAAATCTTAGTAAAACCAGTGATTTTCAGGAGAAGGAACTCAAAAAACAAACTCTAAGACTCTTCTATTTTTCTGAAAGATTATGCCCTCTAAGACACACTCCTAAAGCTTACAATTTCAGCTTACTAAAGGAAGCTTCAACAGAAATTTTTCTCTCCAAGTTCTCCCCTTTTTTCAGTAAGTAGAGTGTGTCTTTTATAGGAGAAGAAACCATGCATTCATGATTGAAAATCTACCCTCTCATGACAGATTTTTCAACAAAATCTGCTCTAAATATTCAAAAGGCAAGACTTTTGGTTCAATTTTGTCCAAAGAGAGTATTTTCAACCAAAATCTGTTCTTAACTATTCAAAGACAGACTTTATGTTCAAAAGCTGTCAAAAAGTGTTGCATTGACACCAAACAATGACTTCTGAATTTTGTACTCCAAAGTCTTTGAACAGTAAAAACAAACAAACAGGTACCCTATACTCAAGTATTCAGCTTTTAACACCACATGACTGAATTCAACTTATACACTCCAACTCAAACAACAATGAATTAGCAAAACAGAAACAAGATTTAAAATGTAATCAAACTATGTATTCACACAAACTAAACTAAAGCCAATCGATTTATGAGAATTAACAGTAGACGACTGAAATTAGGAAACGCTGCGAAAAACAGAAATTGAATGAGCATCGGTAAACTAAGAAATGAAGAACGACAACTATTAAACAAACGACTAAATAAATAGAACGATTCAACTAATCTTGCTGAATTTTGCACAAAACTAGCACAACACACTTATTATAGACTAACAACTAATCAAAATAGAGAAACTTAACTAAATTCAAAACCAAACAGGAAAGCAGAATTTAAGAAAATGAGGGAATGAAAGTTATACCGAACGAGCATGCCTGAAACTATCCATAAATCTCAGGGACGACGCGAGCAGTGTCAAACGATGACAAGCGACCTTCGAACGAACTTTTCTAGGTGGCAGACGTTAGTACCACCAATTCAGGGAAGCCGAATGGTGAATTCAACACCATGTCGCCTAGAAAAAGTCGTTTCCAGGTCGTACCTAGGCAAAAACAGCGGCTCCGCGTGCTTGGTGGTGGTGAGGCAGTTGCCGGAAATATGGCAATCGGAGTTTGGCTTCGAAATCAGTAGGGAAAGGTAGTCGAAACAAGAAGCTATCCGACCATGTATGTGTTGTGGGTTGGAGATGACATGAACTCTACGAATTTGGGTAAAAGGGGTGGCGGCTACGGTTCCTAGATCTAAAATTCATAGAGTTTTAGGGGGGTTTGGAGGTTTTGGTTTGAAGATATGGAAAGAGGAGGTGTTGGAGATTACATGGTGAAATTTTGGGGGTGTTCGGTCCAAACAGGGCGGCGGACGGTGGCAGAGGTGGCGGCGAGTGGGCGGCGGCTGGAGAGAAGGGTGAGAAGGGAGAGAGATGGGGGAAAGATTTTGGGCTAACAAACAAGGCAAAAATCTAATTTTCAGCGCAAATACTTTAGTTGAGGATAAATTTGGACCATTAGATTAAGATGGAATGAATGGCCATGATGGATTTTTATTTACTTAACCAAAACAACGTGGTTTTGTCTTGAAACTACGTCGTTTTAAATCCTCCCATAACAGCCCCTCGTCTTGCACTCTTGGCCACTCTCTTTCAAATTTGGCCCAATTTCTTCTCCTACTTATTAAACTAAATTTACACAAGCAAATAAATTAATTAGATAGCTTATTCAAATGGTAAATTAACTAGATTAATTCACCAATTGAACAGTTATGTAATTCCTAAAATGCACAAATGAAGACAGAACTATATTTTTTCCTTGGTATTTTTATGATGGGAAATATGCAATTAAAGACACAAAAATTGAAAAAATCAAATAAAATAACAAAATACTAATGACTTTAGGAGGTATTAAAATAGTGCAAAAATGAGGTGTTACAGCTGCTCTGCTGATATGGAGAAGACAGATTTCCCAAGTGAGGAGGGATGATGCCTACTGCCTATTATTAGTCCCATGTTGGAAATATCCGAGGCTGTGACAACTCTTTGATGGCAAGAGGCGCATGTTACGCCAATCCACTTGCAAACTGAAGTGGTTGAGGTCCGGTTGCTTGTCAAGATATTGCAAGTATCAGAAGTAACATAGGATTTCAAAGCAAGAAGAGCAGCTTCATCAGTTTTGAGGTTGACTTCTGCAGCGGCTGATAATATCAGAAAATGGTGCCATATAGAAACTACAAGAGGGGAAAGGAAATTGTTTTTTCTCTTCATGAATCATGATTGTGTTTGTGTTGGAATAGAGAAAGTGTACCAGCTCTAAGGCATATATCCCCATTACTACTAAGTGCTTTTTTATATTCTTTAAAGAATTCAAACAGTTGTCCACTTAAAGGTCAATCAAGAGAAATAGAGGAAGGTGACAGACAATGATGATGTTCGGTTTGAATTCATTAGCATTTTCCATCGTTGAAACATAATGGACTGATTGTCATTCTTGAATTCATTAGCATTTTCCACGAAAATTCCTCAACGTATAAAAATAGAAAGCTTAGAAACAGGCCAAGTGATAGTCAATACTGATTGTTATTTTCTTCTTTAGTTTAATGCCATTTCAAAGACCAGAGTCACCCTTTTGGACAAACATTATGTGGCATTTCCCATTACTTAGTTATACCTCAATATGAACTCAGAATGGGTAACTTTGCTGAAAAAGCCCTGAACCTTACAAGTATATCCACATGTTTAACATAATAATTAAAAATAGAATGGTCCGGAACATTAACGTTCTTTAAATAAACCTAGTAATTTGTTAAAGAAGACTGATTAATCAAAGATTAATTGTTTACTATTATATAATTTCCCGTATTTTACATATTATGAACAGAAATGAGATCCTACAAGTCAAATTATAGAAGCTGAGATACAGACAATCAGTTCTTGGACTTTGAGCCTGTAAAAATCATAAACTGGTATGAACATGTCAATGAGTAGTAACTTTTATACATCATTTTATTTTGGTTTGTTATAGCAGGTCATTTTAACACCACATAGATACTTGTAGTCCGGTCCTTTTCGAACTTTGCACATAGGGGAGTTTAGTGCATTGGACTTCTCTTTTTTTAATAGCAAATCATTTACTTTATTTTTTAATTAAGTTAAAACCCACTTTAGATTTGGTCCGATTATCTTAGTTGACTTAAAAATAGAAACCTAAATCATATAATTGGTTTAGAAAAACCAATTATAATTTCAGATGACACTCATCGTTTAAAATCTTAAAATTTACAAATTTAGGAAAAATAAATACTAAAACCAAACTGGCACAAATTTACGGGATGATCCTAATAGAAACTAAAGGAAAACCAGTATTACATAGTTTAACAGTAATATCTCGCATTACAAAATTATTTTGCTTAAAAGTATTACTCCATTTGGTCCCAAATATTAGCCTTTTTAGTAAACTGAATTTCTTTCTAAATATTTGACGTTTTAGAAAAACAATAAGTCATTTTTCTTGTCAAATCTACCCCTAATGTTCGAAATAGTGGAGTGTTAATCAAGTGAGATGTTTAATAAGAGATAAAAGTAGCTTAGACAAACAGTCTTATGATTAGGATATCAAATATCTTTCTTAATCAGTGTGCTAAAATATTAAAGGCAGATAACATGGACTGGAGGTAGTACAGTAGAATGGCTATAACATACAAACAAAAATATAAAATGACAGTCTTTATATGGAGCTAAAAAAGTTTATCAAACACTTGCTATCCCATTAAGTAATTTGAAACAATTTTTTTTATGGACTTGCAGAATATGAAAGAAGTTGAATCTTGATCTTCTGTAGCATTCCTATGACATCTTTCATGTTGATCCTTTCTTCAGGAGATTCAGCAGAGCAATCTAGTGCCACTTTCATGATTGACGCTACACAATCTATCTTGTTCACGAGTTTCCTATCTTCTGGCTTTAGCAAATTCGCATCTACAACTTCGCTTGTTGCCTTTGGGATTGAATCACTTACCCATTTCTTTAAACTAAGACCTCCATCAAATATTTCATCATTAGGCCTTTTCCTTGTAAATGTTTCCATCAACATGATCCGGTAACTATAAACATCACATTTTAGTGACACCAATCCCTCCCTTCCATACTTTACAATAAAATCACACTTATATTTTATCATTTTCATAGCGAAGAAAGAAAATTAAAGATAGCATACTGAAACAAGAAGCAATAGACTTACCTGGTGCAATGTAGCCCAAGGTTGCCAAGGTTTTAGGGTGTACCTCACTCTCATCTTCTCCGAGTAGTTTAGAAATGCCAAAGTCACTTACATGAGAAACCATGTTTTCATCTAACAAGACATTGCTAGGCTTCATATCACAATGAACTACAGGTTCAGAGCAACTCCTGGTGTAGATATTCCAATGCACATGCCACATCTATCATCATGCTTAGTCTTTGCGTGATGTCTAAGAAGTGGTTATGTGAATACAACCACTTATCAAGGCTCCATTAGGTATGTACTCGAGCACCAAAGCCTTGAAGTCAAGGTTGGAGCAACTAGTAATCACTTTGGTGAGATTCCTATGGCGAAGGTTGCAGAGAACTTCACATTCTGTTGCGAAACTCTTGAATGCACCTTCTAGTTGTAGGTTGAACACTTTAACTGCAATTGTAGTGCCATTTCTGAGAATGCCTTTCTAAACAGAACCAAAACTCCCGGAACCAATGAAATTACTCTCACTAAACTCATCAGTGGCTTGTACTAGTTCATAGTATGAAATTCTTCCCCTTGTAGCCAACAAATCAGCTTGGACTGGAACTGGAACCTTTCCTTCTCTTCTGTACCTCATACATACGAATAGCAATGTTACGAAAACAATTATCACAGCAGCTCCCAGAAGAGGAAATACTATCAGAAGTAACATCTTCCTCTTTGATCCATGGTTTGACGAAATGGGGCATCGGGGGACACGAAATCTTGGAGCACCACAGAATGATTCATTGAACATGAATAACTGGCTAGAAAGATTTTTGAAAGGACCACCGGAGGGAATTTCACCATGCAAGCTGTTAAAGGAAACATTGAAATAGTTGAGATATTGAAGTTTCTCCAAGGACATGGGTATTGATCCAGATAGATTGTTATGAGAGAGGTCTAGAAATTCCAAGCTCAGCATGCTACCAATTGAGTCAGGTATAGATCCTTGCAGCTTGTTTTGTGCCAAAGAAAGGTGCATCAGATTTTGCATGCCTCCTATTTCTCTAGGAATAACATTTGAATATTGATTCTGTGAAAGATCTATACATATCTCACCCTCTAGATTTCCAGTTTCTGCAGGTAAAGAGCCGCTCATGTTGTTACACGATAAGTCGAGCTCCAGAAGATCTTTGAGGTTACCTAAGCTTGATGGTATAGTGGAACTCAGTCTGTTGGAATTGAGTTTTATCTCCCTAAGGAAAGTAACATTCCCTAAACATTTAGGAACAAGCCCTGAAAGTTGATTTTCACCCAAATATATGCTACCCAAGTTCTGCAATTTACATAGGCTATCTCCAATGGATCCTGTTAGCTTATTGTTGGCCAGAGACAGTTGTTGTAGCCATATTGAGTTACCAAGCATTATGGGTATTGATCCGGTCAAGCTGTTCCCATAGAGAAACAAAAATATTAAGCTGCTTAATTTCCCAATTTCATTTGGAATTCTACCTTTGATTTGGCAATGGGAAATTAAAATTTTCTCAAGAGAAGTTGAAAGGTTCCCAACTGAGGCTCGAAGCATACTATTTAGAGGGTTAAAGGAAAGACTAAGTTCTTTTAGATTTCTACAATTCGTCAAGGAAGTTAAGAAGCTGAGTTCCTGAGAAGACTGAAGCTGAGTTCCTGAGAAGACTGGTCACTGCTCAAATTGTTCTCCATCAAGTTTAGAGTCTCTAGGAGTGTCAAATCTCCAAGAGAGTTGGGAATCAAGCCGTACAGTTTGTTCAGAGAATGACCTAGAACAGTAAGTTTTGAACAATTCGAGAGGGAATGAGGTATAGTCCCAGCAAGGTTAGTTAGGCCACCTAGATAAAGAAGTTCAATGTTGGGAAGCATAGAACCTATATTCAATGGGATGGTTCCCAATATATTATTATCTGTAAGATCAATCAATCTCAGTCCTGAAATTTTGAAAATCTCCACTGGAAATGAACCACTCAATCTGTTACTCCCCAAATCAAAGTCCTCCAACTCAATGAGATTGCTTACTTCTTTTGGTATTTCAACTGCCAAATTTATATAGAACTAATGATCTTCAGGAAGGTAGTTCAGCATAGCAAACATTTTTAACTTCTTTGGCTGCATACCTGTTAGCATGTTTCTACCAAGATATAGACGTTGAAGCATAGTTAAATTTCCAATCTCCCTTGGTAATGATCCAGTTAGATTGTTGTCCTGCAGCGACATAAGTTGTAGTGAGGAAATATTGAATATGGATATGGGTATAGGGCCTGTAAGCTGGTTTTCTCCATAGCTATCATTATCAACTTAACAAGATCTCCAATTTCCTGTGGTATTTCCCCTGCAATCATGTGACAGCATCCTGTATAAGTAGCTTAAAAAAAAGGAAAAAGAAAAAGAAAAAAAAGACCTCATAACTTATTAGAATTAAAAAAAGAAAGACCTTGTGCCATACCTGTGAAACAGTTAAATCCAAGATATAAAGTCTGCAACTTACTTAACGTCCCAATTTCACTATGTATTGGTCCATCAAATTCATTATTTGATAGAGACAATAGCTGAAGTTCGTAACATCTTGACAAGCTTGTTGGCATATGACCTCGTAGCTTATTAAAGGAAAGATAAAGCCCTTTGAGTATCGGAAGACGATCACATAAATCAGTAGGGAGACTACCAGATAAACCATTTTCGGAAAATCCATTAGTCTCAAGTGTGGAAATTTTGAAAATTGAGAATGGTATAGAACCTGTAAGCTGATTAGTTTCTATAGTCAACCAGTTGAGGTTGTGAAGATCACCATCCCATTTGGGATGTTTCCATGAAGGAAATTCTTAGAAAGAATCAAAGTTTCTAGCTTTGAGGCATTTGAGAAGGATGGAGGAATAGAACCTGTAAGATTGTTACTTTCAAAGCTTAAACCCCTCAAATTTTTAAGGTTTCCAGCATCTTTTGGGATCTGTCCCTCTAAAGCATTGAAGGCTAAATCCAAAGTTGCAAGATTGGAAATGTTAGAAATAGAATAAGGGACTAAACCAGTAAAACTGTTATTCCTTAGAGTAAGAACTTGAAGTTGAGCGAAGAAACCAAACCAAGAAGGAATTCACCGCTAAAATTGTTATAACTCAATCTAACAAACTTTAGCCGATGCAAATGAGCCATTTCTTGAGGCAGAGTGCCATAGAAACTGTTGCTTCTCAAGTCAAGAGAAACAAGAAATGTGAGGTTTCCAAAATATTGAGGAATGATTCCTGTTAGATCCATGCTGGAGATGTTCAAGGAAGTCACTCTATGGTGTGGAGAGCCACAAGTGACTCCAATCCAATTGCAAACAGAAGTATCCCGAGACCAGCTTTTGGCCAAGAGCTCAAAAGGATCAGAAATGATCTGAGATTTCAAGGAAAGCAGAGCTAATTGATCAGTTGTAATGTTGGTTTCAGTCTTGATGGCTGAACTAGTCACTACATATTGAAGCAACAAGACTGCTAGTTGAGAATAGAACATGAATTTCTCCATGAGTGTCATTGCTTTGAAAATAAAACTAGGTTCCGAGAAGTAGTAGTGAGAATTTGGGACATATACTTTAAATGTTTCAAAGTTCTCCTTTTATTTCTTCTTACAGACTAATTGTATGTTATCTCATTCTTCACAGAAGATTGTTTCTGATGATAAATGATACTAATATAATAAATGGTCGAAAATGGTTTCCATTTTCAAACATATCTGGATGGAGCTAGTTTGATGTTAGTCATAGATATTTTCCATTGGTTTGTGGGGTATATATACATCTTGGAGTTATTTTCCATAGCTGCAGTAATGAGATCAATTATTTAAGGGGAAAAAACAAACCTTTATGAAGACTTCCATTCTTGAAGTCAATCAAGTTGTTTTAGCGATGACTTTTAAATGCTGCAGAACAGTCAATTCGAATCATTAAATAACGAAAACCAGCCTTGGTGCTTTCTATAGAAGATGGTAAAGGACTACTCAAGACTACAGTTCTGTTCTGTGTAATTGTATCCAACATTTCCAGATTTAGTGAGATTTCGAATCTCCTCTGGTACTTCACCTGAGAATGAGAAATTTCCATCTTCTGCTGTAGCGCAATTAAGAAGCACATACATGACTCGATAAATAATTTCATGAATGCACAAAGAAGAAAAAAGAAACAAATATCTATAACTCATCACCGCGACCAAGATATAAAGAAGACAGCATAGTCAAGTACCCAATCTGTTAAGACGTCAATCCACTGAACTTACTGAATGTCAATGAAAAAAGTTTGAAGCTTTGAGCATTTGAAACTTATTGAATTGACAAATGCCCATTATCACTAAATGGTTATAAACAACAACAAAAATCCAATGTAATACCACAGTGAGGTCCGAGTTTGCGAAAGTAGAGAAACTATTTCCATTCACCCTCTGCTCAAGGAAAAGTGACTGTTACGAAATGATGCAATATAAAGAATTCGAGCAGTCGTTCAATTTAGAGCCAATCAAGAAAAATTGGAGGAGGGTGACAGACAATGATGGTATATGTTTGCGGTCATAAATTCAAGAAGATAATGAACTGATTGTCCTTGGAAAGACAAAGAAATGGCGATTAAGGGAGTAACATAACCGGGTTGATTTTTCTAAAAAGATAAAAAAAAAACCCCTCTAGCTAATTTGTTACGAGCGGGGTATACAAGCCAAATCGTCAAAGGCAAATCAAACTGATGAATCAAGTCAAATCAAAAAAAAAAAAAAAAAA
>MCJB01047950.1:28016-51294 GCA_002018475.1 Nicotiana obtusifolia | reverse complement strand
GGTTAAATCATCTTGACAATTGACACATATAGGTTAAATACACTACAATTCTCTTTCTTTTACCAAAAAAAAAAAAAAAAAAAAAAACTAACTGGTGGTTTGGTTTAGTTGGTTTGGTATTGAAAAATAAAAATCAATCACTCTTAATTTGGTTTGGTATTAAAAAAAAAAAAAGTCAATCCGAATCTAAACCAAACCGACATTATATATATAATATATATATATATATATATATAAAAAAAAATTTAAAAAAATTTTATATATAAAAAATAATTATTAAAATCTAATTTGTAAGTATTTTCTGAGCTATTTTATAGTTTTCAATGTCTTGAGATATTATTTATGTGTGGGCTTGTAATTCACTATCCACTAAGTAGATTCTACCTACATACCTAAATTTGAAGCCCAAACTAAAACCCAACAAGACAAAAGACAATAAAATAGAGAAAATGACCTTCTATAGCCCCTTAAAATTTTAATAGCTCATGTTTTTCCCCATCGATACGAAATGGCGCTCTAGCCCAAACAAATTACATCTAATAGCCTGAAATATTTATTTTGTATATTTTGTGTATAGTGACAGTCTATTTCTATATTTTTTGTATAGTGACAGTCTATTATATATAAATTGTACAGTAACGGTCTATTTTGTATAGTGATATCTATTTTGTATATTTTTTGTATAGTGATAGTCCTTTTTGTATAAATTTTGTATAGTGACATCTATTTTGTATATTTTTTGTATAGTGACAGTCTATTTAGTATATAAATTATATAGTGATAGTCTATTTTGTATATTTTTTTGTATATTTTCTAAGATGACCACGGCAAAACGCTCGCTCCCATAGGTTAAATCATCTTGACAATTGACACATATAGGTTAAATACACTACAATTCTCTTTCTTTTACCAAAAAAAAAAAAAAAAAGCAAAAAATACTGTAATGCAACGCTTTAAAATGTTCAAGATCTCGTAAATTTGATAAAAAGTTCAACTTCTTCCTCGTTATCATCTAAACCAGTAAGATCAAGAAATAATAAATCAAATAAAAGCACTTTTGAATGGAAGAATTTGTATCCCAATGAGAGTTATAAAATAAGCTTTAATTTGCTTCTTGATGGGCAAAATAAATATAATCGTCCGTAGAATCAGGAAAAGGCTTAGGACAAAAGGACTAGAAAATTCACGCAAGAATACTTACTTTACGAATCGGGGTACTTGCATTCAATTTACAATGAATTCGATAGTGGCATGAGTGAGCTGCGCCATAAGTACCGTCCATTGGGTTTGTTAATTTTAGTGGCTAGCCATTAGAATTGGTTTTGGGCTATAAAGTACATATTATAATTTATAGCCCGGGGATGATATTAGTTTCTAGCGAATGTCCTGAAATTTGCTCAATAAAATAAGTTTTTCCATATCTTCCGTACCTTCCATGTGTTCCAATTCTAAACTGAAAGGACCCCAAATATTGGAAACCCTTCCCTCTGCTTCATACGAACTTTCCGCTCTGTAATTCTTGTTGAGAAGTAGGCAATGTTCAAGTTTGTAATTGCATACTAATTTTACTGCTCAAATGCAATTTGGTAAGTTAAAGTGTTTGATTAAACCAATTATGTTATTTTGTCCCATTAGATTTGGGTAGAAATATTATCTTAGATTATTTTAATGAACAGTAATCATGCGGATAATTGATGATTATTTGATCCTTTTTTCAAGTACAATATAACTAAAAAAGAAAACAGAAAATAAATCGAAAAACTGAAGAACCGAAAAAATCGACTAAAATCGAAACCGAAAAAATCGAGTTTATGTTGGTTTGATTTGATTATAAATTTAATAAATCGACATAATTAATTTGATTTTGGTTCAATAAAAAACGAACCAAACAGGCCCATGTACACCCTAGTCACCGGTGTCTTGTCGGGGGCATTTAGGAAAACAAGAGCTAGGAATATATACATAGGCGTGTATCTGAATCTAAAATTCCTTTCAAATTGATTAGAGGGTTGGGTTTCAACTTCTTATGCCTCTAGTGTTCACTCATTTAATTGCAGAGAAGATATCAAAATGGGACATTCTTTGGCTTTAACATCTGCAATCCATATCCGACATGGCATTATGAATCCAACAACCGGGGCTTTACCTAGGGTAAGTAATACATCTTTTCGAAGCTCATCTAGATTATTCAGAATTCAGGCTGTGCAAGATAACGGAGGAGGGCCTCGGCGGCTAGTTGATATTATCCGTGTCGTGCCAGAGATTTCAAGAAATTATTTTAAGAGCCCATCACGGAGGGCACTATTTGGAGGTATATCATTGCTGGGTGGATTTTATGTGGCTCAGACAATTTCTCTATCTTTTGGTGCTTTAGGAGTCAATGATGTCATTGCTGCTGTAGTGTGCGTCTTAATTACCGAGTATGTGACGCGGTTCTATTACAGTCGGCCTAAAGTGACTTTTCCCATTGCTCTTTTGAACAACTTCAAGATGGGTTTTACTTATGGTCTGTTCATTGATGCTTTCAAACTTGCCAGCTGAACTAATTGCCTCAGTTTTGCAGCAGTAAGTAGCTTTTTACCGTGTAGTTTCCCCCAATTGTGTATATCTCTTATAACAGATCAACATATTGATGGAAATTAAAGCATTTTGTAATGTCACCATTTTGAAGCGATGCCATCAGGGGCGGATCCAAGATTTAAACTTTACGGGTTTGCAATGTCACATAACCCACTGACTATCTGAGTTACATGGTCTAGTAGATTTGCTGAAGCAGTTTTGCGGAACCCGTAGCTTCTATAGTGCATTGCTAATTGTGCTCCAAATACTGCAAAATAGTTCTACAACATCCCTTTCTTTTTGCTAATCAGCATCTGTTAAGAAAAAGATTTTAGGAAAAAAAGTGACAGAGCCGGGTCTTGGACTTTGATGTCTAAGTATCAATTGAGTAAAGTCAAGTCTACTGGTCAGTAGATAGGGTCCGACAAGATTTTGCTGAACTTGTGATCTTTCTCAGAGGGTACTGCATTGTTTGAGAAGCTGGAAGAACCTGCTTTCGATGTCCATTAGTTGTGCTAGTCTCACCCTCTGGAATTTTGCTTCGTAGGGAATATAGGATAGGTCCAAAACCTCAAGGCTTGATGACAACTTGGAAAAGAGGGCCATTGAAACCTTTTTTATTTCTTGGAGTCAAAACTTGAATCCTGTTCAAGAAACCAACCACGATGGTAGTTGCCCGTTGAAGTTGTTCTAATCTAGTTTTGATGCTTCCTTGTCGTCGTTAATTAACCAGATCTTCTGGCAGATCTCCCATGGAAATAGTTGCCACTCATATCATGAGAAACAAGAAAAGAGAGATTTCCTAATTCTTAAGGAATTGTACCTCTAAGACCCATCACCCATGTTCGAAACATCTATTTCACTCACTCTCTTGTGGCAAGCGCTACAAGTGATTCCAAACCAGTGGCAAACTGGAATAGAAGTAGACCAATTGTTTGCCAAGACACCTTGAGGGTCTGAAGTGATTTGAGCCTTCAGGGTAAGAGGGGCGAATTGCTCAGTGGTGATATTGGTTGCTGCCATGGCTAAGCAAACCAGTTGGCCAAATTCAAGAAAAAAGAGGTGCATGGTTCTCAGTGAGCATATCTCTGGTTGTTGAGTTATGGGATTAATGAAGATACCAATAACATACTGAACCACAAAGAGAATGAAGCTTTTATATGTGCAAAGTGTGATTATAGGAGCTGTCATGCTGTCTTTATCAGTGAGAAAAAAAATTTGTGCTGCAAGTGACAGAAACTATTGAAAATTGAAATAAACTTACTTTCTATCTGTTAAGAGTCAATATTGGAGGATAAGCAAAGGTATGAAACCTAAGCCAAACTAATGTAGAAATGAAGCCAAAGTTGTTTCTAATTCTTTATGCTTGTTACTAGCTGCTACTTGGTCCAGTCAATGTTGGATTTTTACTGGAAATTGCTTTCTTCTTGGAGTCACTGGATTTTAGTTGCCAAGTGTTAGCGATTGGGCGGGTGATCTAAGTACTTGGGAAAGAAGTTTTCAGTCTTTTAGTTTTTTTCCCACCAATTAGGACCCACCTTAAATATTTGGGTTTTAAGTCTCAATTTCAATTGTGACTTGTGAGTGAGTGGAAAATCTGGGCTGTATTTGTGCTTTCAATCTGCAGTCAAGCTGTTAAGTGTAACAACTCCATTCAACTTGGTAACTAAAAGAGCCTATAGCTCTTCATCGACTCTTGAAGCTGATTCTACATAATAATGATCATCAATATTATACAAGGCATTTCCATGCCAACTTCAGTACACACTTATTTATTAAAGTTATTTGACGCACGCGCGCACACACTCAAACCTTAAACACGCACAAGAGAAAAGCACAATAAACAATAAAAGTCCAAATCTCGGACCAAATGTTGGTTGTCATCTCAATTGGTGTCACTAGTAGGAAAAGGCGGCACTACCTGTTCAAAATTAAAGGGGATCAAACTTGAGTTGGCTCATTCATTATGGTTACGAACCCAAAAATATACTACTAGTAAAAGAGACTTGAGTACGAAAGAAAATGCTCATTTTCTACTATAAGGGAGATATTTGTATGAAAGAAAATGCTCATTTTCTACATTTATATATGGTATAGACAAGTAAATAATCATTTCTTTCCAGAAGGCATGAGAATATCGACGAAAAAGCTGGATACTTAATATCATATAAACCTTGCTACATCATTTGCGAAGAAATTCGAGCTTGATCTTCTTGATATTTGCCAGGACATCTTTCATGTTCAGCCTCTCATTAGGAGATTCAGCTGAACAATTCAATGCCAACTCCAAAATAGAGGACACACAATGCAACTTTTTCTTGAAATCAATCTCTTCTGGTTCCAATAAGGTGGCATCAATAATATCCTCTGGTGTTGCAGGTATTGAATTACAGACCCAACTCCTCATGCTCAAATTTTCTTGAAACATTTCGTCATATGGCTTTTTTCTTGTGAATGTTTCCAAGCTACTGATCCATACTCTGACCCAATGTTACTAGAGTAAATTAGTTTCTTAACAAACTAAATAAATAACGAAAGTAATATCTTTGTATTTGGAAGATATTAGAAAAAGTTAAATCTATCTTGAGTAGATAACAATAAAAAAAAAAAAAAAAAAAAAACTAGGTAGAATGGGAATGAACCAAGATTCAGACAATCAAATGAAACAAAAACACATCAACTGTTTGTTCCACTCTAAGCACTTCTATCTAACAGCATAATTTCTTGTTCATAAAATTAGTTTCAGCATTTAAGAAGTGTTCTCCGGCACTTGGTGCTTAAAAGCAACAGTTCTGTTTTAGCTAAGCCAAATGGGCTCTATATTTCGATGTTTTCAATGCCATTTTTTCATGAATCTGTGATATATTACATAAAACTAGAAAACAAAAGATTACGTACTATTTGGTACATTAGCACTTTATATTCGATAATAATAGACCAAAAAAGAAAGTTACCTGGTGCAATATAGCCCATCTTTGCAAGTGTTAGTATGAGCAATAGATTCCCCTTCTCCTAATAACTTGGTCAGGCCAAAGTCACTCACATGTCCAACCAGCCTTTCGTCTAGCAAGACGTTACTAGGCTTCAAGTCGCTATGTACAACGACTGTTGCATAACCGTGATGGAGATATTCCAAAGCTGATGCAACATCGATCATTATGTCTAATCTTTAGATCATATGCAAGAAGTAATCATCAGAATGTAACCATCACTCTAGGCTTCCATTGGGCATGTACTCTAGAAGTAATGCTTTAAAATCCATGTTAGTACAACTGCTGATAACTTTGGTAAGATTTCTATGGCGAAGGTTGCGTAGAACTTCACATTCAGTATCAAAACTCTTGAATGCACCTTCAATCTGTAAATTAAACACTTTGATTGCCAATACCATCCCATTTGCAAAGATCAACAGAACCGAAACCTCCATGGCCTAGCAAGTTGCATTGGTCGAACCCCTGAGTTGCCCTTTCGATTTCAATGTATGAAATCCTGGCTAGTATCGTTGTTGCAGGTAAGGATTCGACTTGGGTCGGAACATTTCTATGTCTCCTGAACATGAACACAACAATTGAGCCAAGTCCCATTAATGAAACCACCAATGGGACAAGTACAATCAGAAGAAATCTGCTTCTCCGTGAGTGATGAACAGACCTAGCCTTACAAGGTCGGAAAAGGAAACCACCACATAACGCTTCATTTCCCATAAAAGATTGAGAGGTGAAATTGAGAAAAGGTCCTCTACTTGGGATTTCACCTTCTAATCTATTGAATGATACATTAAAATCCTTCAGATACCGAAGTGCCTCTAATGATCATACCTGAAAGAATGTCATTGGATAGATCCGCGGATTCCAAACTTATCATTTTTCCGAGCGACTCAGGAATATATCCTTGCAACGCATTGAAAGCCAAATAAAGATAAATTAGTTTCTGCAAGTCTCCGACCGTTGTTGGAATACTTCCTGAAAGGTGATTCCTCGACAAATCTACTAATGTTATGGCATCCAAATTTCCGAATTCTGGAGGTAAAGAACCAACCAAAGAATTATTGGACGAGTCAATCTCTACAAGATCTTTGAGGCTCCATAGACTCATGGGTATGTTAGTGAACCTATTTGACTTTAGGTAAATATTTCTCAAAGAGGTAGTATTGCCAATGCAATATGGTATTGGACCCGATATCTGATTATAAGACAAATGAACCAAGCCCAACTCCGGCAATTTGCAAAGGCACTCCGGTAAGGGTCCACTTAACCTGTTATGGTCAAGATAGAACCCTTGAAGATTGTGTGAATCACAGAATGTTCTTGGCTTTGATCCAGTCAAGTCAATGTCGGATATGAAAAAAGTGTTTAAGTTACTTAAATTACCAATTCCTAATGGTATCTCTCCTCTAATTTCAGTTTCATCTAAAGAAAATAGTACAAGAGAACTGGAGAGATTGCCAATGGAATCTGGAAGAACACCATTACGAGGATTACCCGATATCGCTGTCTGTTTCAAAGATCTGCAGTTCGCCAAAGAAGTTAAGATACTTAGGTGCGGAGATGATAAGTTGTTTTCGAACAACATCAAATGTTCAAGCTGTCTCAAATTCCCCAAAGAGTTAGGAATCGTGCCACTGAATTTGTTAGAATAAAGATATAATTTCTTTAGATTTGAAGAATTGGAGATTGAGCTGGGTATAACTCCATCTATGCTGTTATTAACAAGATGCAGAAGATGTAGATTTGTTTGCCAGTAGCTTGAAGCAGATGGAAGACCACCCGAAAGGTTTATTAACTGCAAGTGACATCACTCTTAGCGTAGAGATATTGAAGAGCTCTTCCGGTATGGAGCCACTTAATTTGTTATATTGCAAATAAAGTATCTTCAATTTGTGAAGATTCCCAATCTCTCTTGGTATAACATCTGCCACATCATATAGAGAGCAAAAAAAAAAAAGGCTAATTAATGTTATTTTGTTTTTTGTTCTAACTTCCATGAGACAACTCTTTCATCTGGATGACTAAACAAGAAACCTTGCTTGAAAATTACTACCTGTTAAGTTGTTGGTGTTGAAATTAAGTATCCATAGCGATGTCATGTTCCGTATGCTGCGCGGTATTGAACCCACAATGCCGTTGTTCTCCAATTGTCAATAGCTGCAAATTTCGTAAATTACCAATCTTTGCCGGAATTGTGCCTGCAAATTATTTTTACACAGCCACCAACCTGAAATATTTAGCTTCTTTGTCTAGGTATGTTGTTGCTCAAATGTTAATTCTCAGATGAAAACTTTGAAACATGCCCATGCTAGAAGGCTTTTGAATATGGATAAGCTTTACTTTACCTTGCTACCTTTGATTTCACCTATTTACACTTTTCGTCGAGTGTAGTTTTCTTTTTCATTATTTCTTGTAAATCAAGGACAGATTTCTCATACACATATATAAGAAGATTTGTGCATGTGTTGCATTGTTCTTGGTTATTCTTAAATACCACATCTAAAGTTCAGCGTTAAAAAAATGTGATTATTTGAGTATGGGTTTATAAATTAGATGATTACATGCGTTCAAGTTTTAATTTGGGAAATAAAGCCAAAGAGAGCACATTCTAAAGGATAGACTTAGTTCAAGTCCATAGAATCTAAAAACGAAAGCTATTGAAAAAGTTGTTCCACGTGAGATACGTTTAAATGCATTAACATAGTTAACGATGATACATATAGCCAACCCAACTATTATGGGACTGATGTTTCGTTGTTGTATTGAAAAAGCTGTCGGGGTATTATCACTTTTAGCCCGTGCCAGAAACTATTTACATTTAGTAGCTGAAAAGTGTATACAATTTATATAATTTTTTGTATGTAACATACATAATGTGTATATATACAAAAAATATACATTTTTCTGCTATTATTTTGGGAGCGGCTATACGATGTCATTTTTCCAAAGGTATTCCCATAATGGTTATTTTAAAAATAATTCTATTTTTTCCCCAAGTTATTTTTCAAGGTGGCAGGTTCGTCCAACCAAATATCATGTGCATCAATCGTCTACCTATTATTGTAAACAGAGCAGGGCTGGGGCAGTGGGGCTATTATTATGAGGGCAGGGCAACACGACTTCTTGAATTAAAATGCAATGTTGCTCCTATTAACGTCACAATTTTCTATAGATCACGTGTTTATGAATGCTAACAAAGCATTCTAAATGCAAATTGAGAAAAGTACTACTCCTATCAACGGCTAAGATCACAAGCCTCTCCAAGTTTACAATTTTTGGTGGAATGATCCCATTGAAGTTATTGTATGACAATGAAAAGTCATGCAGTTCTGTGCAGTTAGACAAACTAGCTGGAGTGTGACCACTCAACTGGTTGGACATTATTGAAATGTTCTTGATTTGTTGAGGACGACGGCATATATCTGCAGGAAGACTCCCTGATAGTTGATTAAATCTGAGAGCCAAATTCTCCAACGAGGAAATGTTGAAGATAGAGAATGGGATAGAGCCAGTAAGTTGGTTTCCGACTAAAACGAACTCCTTTAAACTCAGACGATTGCCAATATCTTTGGGTAAACTGCCTTGAAGATGATTGCTACTAACATTGAGAGTTTCTAACTTGGACAGGTTAGAAATAGAAGCAGGAGGTATAGCAGTGAAACTGTTGTTATCAAGAATTAATATTTGAAGCTCAGAAAAGAAACCGAACCACATTATCCCAGATCAATCACCGTCAATCGACGTAAACGAGACAAATCTTGAGGGATATCTCCAAGAAAATTATTTTTGCTCACATCGAGGGAAACGAGAAACGTGAAACGAGAGGTTTCCCAACTGTGGCGGAATGGTTCCAACAATGTCCATGTTTGATATATTGAGTGTCTCACCCTATGGTGGCGAGAGCCGCAAGTGACTCCAATCCAGTCACAAACTGAAGATTGAGAAGACCAATTTTGGGTTAAGGGATGAGAAGAGTTTAGAGTAACTCTGGCTTTTAAGGCAAGAAGAGCTGATTGATCTGTGCTTATGTTTGTGGCTATGCATGCCACTAACAAGTAGAGTAATTGCAAGACAACAGAAAGAATAAAAGAGTTGGCTTTCTCCATGGATTCAACTCATGTTTGTAGTATATAATAAAAACTGTAGATAAAATAAGGAATGAAGTGTTCAGCTATAAATAGGGATAAAAAATTGCTAAGCATGTCGGGAGGAGGGCCATTGGGGCAAACCAGTGCGTGAATTTTCCAGAGGCAGGCGACTTGACTTTATTAAGTCTTCTGAAAGTTTGCCCCAAAAAGGCGTTATATTCCCTGGAGCTTAAAACACGTTCTTTTTGAACGTTGGTGTGTAATTTAAGTGTTCATCTTTACGAGAGTCTTTGGCATAATTTTGAAGCTCAGACCCCTCATTTTATTCAATAGCATACTCATTTTGGTCCACAAAATATCACTTCGATTATTATATTTGTTAACGGTAAAAAAACACATAGTGACTAAAAATCAAGATGAAGAATTAATAATCAAAGTTTGATAAAAAAGAGCATTCCCACCGGTGGGTTACTATATAAGATATTGCAACAACAAATTTTTACAGGTGCACACCCCGATGAATGGTGATAATTTACCTTCTGAAGTTAGCGGAGATAAAGTTTTCATTTTTCTTTAATATTAATTAAAAAGTGCACGGTAAATTAGTGAATTTAAAAATAATTTTTTAATAACATAAGTTTAGATAGAAGAGATAAATTTTTCTTTGCTTGGAGCCAATACTTCATTCCCCTACTAACATATCGTATAAAAAAAAAGAAATAGAATTATAAAATAAGTTGATACCATAGAAATAATTTTTTTTTTCTGGCCATAGAAATTGATTTAAAGGAAAAGAAAAGTGTTTTTTTGAT
Source organism: Nicotiana obtusifolia (assembly GCA_002018475.1). Classification (NCBI taxonomy): domain Eukaryota; kingdom Viridiplantae; phylum Streptophyta; class Magnoliopsida; order Solanales; family Solanaceae; genus Nicotiana; species Nicotiana obtusifolia. The sequence goes on along the minus strand of MCJB01047950.1, from coordinate 40,848 downwards.
CGAGTGTAACCCCTTTCAAGAAGGAACATACGTGTTCATTCCACTTTTCATATTGACTAGTCTTAGTGTACGCGCTTTGTGTGTACCCATATCAAATCAATAAATAATTTTCATGTGTCACATAAATATTATTAAATAATATATTTAAGTTTTTAAAATAAATTAAACATATAATTTTCTGAAAATGACGAACGTTGAGCTATTTAGTTAACTCTACAAAGGAAAAAAATCCAGGTCCACATATTAATATTGAGTCTTTTGGTCGTAGAGAGACTTGAAAATGAAAGGCTGACCATGTCAGCTCCTAGAAAAAAAAATGTCAATAAGTCTAAAAATGACAAATGTTGTATTAATATTTTACAACAAATAAATTAAAAAATAAGAAAATATAGGGAGTTGTTATTTATTGAAATAAATGTAAAAAGAAAGAAAATAATTAATGTCAACTCATAAATACATTTATTTTTTTCTATTTTTCTTATTGCTTCAAGTTCATATTTTAATTACCAATTTAACTTTAATTAATATTATATTATAGAAATATTTTGCTCTATTTCCAGTGATTAAAAATTAGTACAGGATTCAAAAAGTAAAATATTTGAGAAGTATCTGATTATGTAATTATAAATCAGTACAAGATTTAGAAATTAAAATACTTCAAAAGTATTTGCTATTATCTGTAGTAGAAGTTGATTTAACTATCCGACCATTAAAAATATAAGTAATTATATTTATATATTGTAAAAATTGGTAATCTAAATATTAGAGAATAGAAGTACCTCAAAGGTGCTTGATCACACCTCGAAATTTTAAACTTTATTTTTTGTAAAAGTTGTAGTCTTACATATACCATGATATTTTTAAGGCTACAAAAATAAATTAATTATTTTTGAAACGTAACATGAAAAATTAAAGGTTACATTAATTTTTAAATATGAAGGGTATCATCCGTTTTGCAATAGACTAAAAATGTCTCATAAAAATAAACTGCATTTTTTTTGGTAAATAAAAGAATTTTATTAACCAATCAAAGAACTACAAACAGAGAGAAAAAAATTGCTGGAACCCTCAATCACAGGTCCAACAACAAACAACATCATTACTACTCTAACTACTATCCCTGATTACTAGTTCTAGGCAGGATAGAAATTCAAGTTTTCCAACTGTGACTTAATCTTGGACTTCAAGCTTTCCAGGTAGAAGAATCTTGTATGACAGTTCTAACAATGTCTTCTACACTTGTACTTTTGTCTTGAAAAATTCTCAGGTTCCTCTCTTTCCAGACATGGTATATACAACCTGCAATAGCAATTCTATAGATGTGAGAACTAGCAAACTTCCCTTTGCAGGTGTTCATCATCCATTCCAATTCCTGCCACCTGAAAGCTTGTCGACTTATTCCTTACTATCGGAGCATTTTGTTCCAAACGTAGAAGTAAATTGGCACTCAAAAAAAAAAAGAGACACTGTCTCATTTTCAGTCAACCACAAAGGACACTTTATATCGATATTCATTTCCTACTTTGCAAGTCGATCTGTCTTTAGTAGCCAATTATTATGAAAAAATAACGAAGAGTTTCAATTGGCTTTTATGGTCCTTCACGAAACTTCATGTTTTTGCTTAGTTAAGCTATTTATAAATGTGAAAGGACGAAGATGGAAAGTTGAACAAATAACAGATTTACGGCAGTTCCCTTGTGACTCCTTATCAATAATATTCTTATGTTAGTTGAATTGAAAAATAATCTCAATTAATTTTGTGTTTTTCTCAGGAATAAAAAAATATTGCATTGAATTTAATTTAGTGCTTCTGTACACGAATATAAACATTTTTTTTTACATATTTTAAATAACGAAAGGACTTGTCTTGGACTTTTTATATATTTCAAATAAGGAAAAATTTAATAATCAAGATTCTAGTTGATTTCAAATTCTTAAATATTAGCAAAATAATTCAAATGTCTATTTTGTATTGTGTAAACTCTATTTTTTAGAGGGTAAAAAAATGAACGACATTTCGCTAAGAATATTCGTGCTTTTAATATAACTAGTTTCTATGTACGTGTCTTGCACGTAATACCCTAGATACGAAAGAGAAAAAGATTGAAATGAAAACATTAATGTAGATACTTAAAGCATGAGAAAAAATTGAAATCAAAACGTTAATGTAAAATGTAGATATTTTGATAGAGATGAAAGAGAGTCAACAAATTGATCTTCTCAGACTTAGTGCCTCTAACTAACCAATTTTTGGTCTTTCAATATATCAACAATACTGTCAGCCTTGTAGTTTTTTTTGTGTGTGTATCTTGTACTAACCCATGTATGCGAGATCAATAAATTAAATTTATAATCGCATACCTATTGTATATACATTGTTTTAATCTATACAATAGCAAACTTAAGTAAAAAGACAAGTTTATAGTTGGCGGTGTTGAATCCCCTCTGACTTTTTTTATATTTAGTTCTTTATACTTTGAACTTATTCAAGGAAAAAGTCAAGAAAATTCAACTATAATTCTTAATTTTGATCCGACTCCAATTCCTATCCTGTCAAATACTACTTTAAAGTCCAACTAAACTTGATGTGATTAGAATTTTATGCAATATAATCTTAGTCCAAGTTTTAGATCTTAAACTAATTCATCGCTGCAAAAAAGATAATGAATGAGAATGGACTGAACACTTCTGAGTCTCTGACTTGCTATAGAATAACCTAAGAACAGTACCAGTATCACTTAAATCATGCCTACCGCTGCTGCATGCAAATTCCAAAACTGAAAATAAGAAGATAAAAAAAAGATTTGCCAAATTATGACTCAATAGTTATATTATGCCTCGACTCTCAAGATTATCAAGCATCCACTTTTTACGAAGCCAAAACAAATAATTACATGGAGCACTTACAACCCAAAGAATTATGTTTAATTATTTTTTAACATTACAGAGGTGCATTTCAAGAAAAATAATACAGTTAAATAAAAGAATAGGCAGAAATAAACTAAACCAAGAAATGTTGGTTTTCTTGTTCAATTTTTGCTCGTTAAATACGACCCCAAAAGAAAACAGACTCAATTTCAAATATGGAGGAAAATAACATAGCACTAATAATACCTTAATTTCATTATCTTCTTCTTGAAGCTGTACAAAGCTTAAACCCTGGAAATATATACTTTTCCTAATGATTCCTGATGTAAACAAAATAAATAAATAAAGAGGATAAAAGCTCCAAAACAAAAACTTCCTAACATTCCTAATATTTTCAAAATATGGAAACTGACAAAAATTAAAAAGTATAACTTCGAAACTTTAAAAGAATTCATATATATGTGGAGAATGAACTCTCCAAAAAACTGAGGTATCTTTCATCAGTTTCTTCGTTTCTCTAGACTTCTTAAGATTGATAATAAACATAATTAAAAAGGATTTAGAACTTAGAAGTACTTTTAGTATAATACTTTTACAAATGATATTTAACTTTTAAGATGCATAATAAATGTGAAGAGGTAGTACAAGTTTGCAGAACTTCGTAGAGCAGCGTATGCTAAAAAAATACCAAGCGAGAAAATAGGTAATAGTGCAAAATCAGGATCCAATTGTTGCACCTAGAAAAAAAATTGAATATCACCGTAATTTGAACTGTGTGCACGTAGAGAGGAAAAATTTCAGCAAAAAGCAAAACAAATCTTCAAATCTTTCAACATTATAACTTCAAATCTTACCAGGTGTATTGTAAATTTCGCACGGAATACATCTAAGATTGCGATATAATACTTGATAAGAGCTTGACTTTCATCCAAGCCCTGAACTTTATTGATTTGTTTTCTTAAGATATCAATATAACGATTTGGACTTGTACTTGGAGTCCACACGTTGACAAATATAGCTTTTTAACTTGAACGTGGATTCTAGATTTTGATTTGTACTGTACTATTAATGAAATACTTTTACATTTTTGTACATTAATGTGTTAGAGATATTTAATTACTAAAGGGTATAAAAGTCTATCAATGTTTCAGGGATATTTTAATCGTTCAACATTTAATATATATTATTCGTGCTTTTATAATAATATAGATATAGATAGATAGATATATTTTGTACATTAATGTGTTAGAGATATTTAATTACTAAAGGGTATAAAAGTTTATCAATGTTTCAGGAATATTTTAGTCGTTCAACATTTAACATAAATTATTTATGCTTTTATAATAATATAGATATAAATAAATATAGATATAGATATAGATAGATAGATAGATTTGCTTTTACTGAACCATGTTATATATTTAATATTTAGCTAACTAAGAAGTTGGTTTTAAGCAAGACGAAAATTTTATATAGAACCAATAATCAAATCTCTTTTCCCATTCTGATTAACTCTTGAAAGCGAAAGAAACGGAAGAAAAAAAGACGTTTGTTAAACGCCGTACCCTTTAATTGAAAATTTACGTAAGAAACCTTTTATTGTGGAAAAAAAATAAACGGCTTCTCTAATCATATAGAGTGCCAAGTCATCTGTCTTAGGCCCTGTTTTATATAAATACTTATTTAGGTCAATGGCATTGTTGGGAATTCCTTTTTGTTTTTCTGGAAAAGATTCTTTTATCTCTTTTTTCGTTTTTTTTGTTGTGGTCTTGAGATGCAGCTGAGGTATTTTAACGTGGGGCTGACATGGAAAGCCACTTAGCATTTTTAATGATGTGGTATGCCAATTAGGATTTCCGGTATGTATGGTTCGGTGGTTTTTCTTTTCCAGCCAAAGTCATGTTCTGAGCAAATTGATTTTTAAGGAATAAAATTTAATTTAGTAACTTTTAAAAGAAACAGCTATAAGTTGGATGATCATCTACATAATTAACTCCTTGATTTTGTAACCTAATCAGAGAGGCAAAATTTCAATTGTACGAAATCATGGAAGACATGATAGAGTAGCTGGAATGTAAAAGTTGGTGGATGGCTAGAATACCTTTATGTTTAATCAAAGTTCTTGGGTCAAATCCTAAAAATAAATTAATTTTCGTTATATAGCACTTTACCTCACCTAGTGGATTCCCTTGTGGTGAATTCCAATTAGACGAATCAGTTGACTCAAGATGTCGAATGATTAGAGGGGTAAAAAAAAAAAAAGATGAAAGAAGCTTGTGGAAGACTTTAAGCGTGATTGGCTTCTCTCTGGTACCAAAATTTCAAAATTGGATGGCACCACCAAAGGCAAATGGAAGTATTTTTGCTATGGAGAAGAATGGTCATCTCAAAACTCAAGTGAAAAGTTGGGTGGATTATATAAAATCTAGTGGAGGATCTTGATATCCACAAAAGAAGTGAATATGAATGGATACAAGGTTCAAAGAATTTAGCTAATTTAGAGAGAGATTTCCCACTAAGTTGAGGGAAATAACAAATAAGCAAGGGTCGGCCACTGTACTAACTAACTTGCCAGCGGTTTCCACTAGCAAATATAATTAGATATAAGGCATCATATTTGAAGGATCACCACTGTGACACTGCTTGAATGAGCTTTTGAAAGATTAGAAGTTTTGTTTCTAAAAAGTATAATGGTTGAGTATATAATAGCATGTTAATTAAATTACTGTAGTAAACAATGACAAACAAACATTTCTATTAAAAACTATGAAATAAACATTTTAATTAAATCTAAATTTCCCACTATTATTCTGAAGTTTATATAATAATTTGAGATTACTTTTATACATTATTTTTTAAAAAAACATAAAAGTTTGCCTGGAAGGAATAGTCAAAGAGCACTTGGTCGAACACTACTATATACGAAAACGGTGCAGAAGTTTTAGTCATCCAGTGACAGATAGTATTTCACCCATCTCAATTTGTTCGACGTGCTAATTTGATCCATTCTTTCATCTAATCAAACTTGATGATCTACTTTTAAAATTAAAATTAACTATTCAAAAACTACTTCAAAATGTTTGAAAAAACAATATTAGCCAAAATAATTTACTTAATCTTAGCTAGCGTTTAGACATAGATTTGGTTGAAACTTGAAAAAATGAGTTTTTGAAGATGAGACGAAAAATAAATTTTGAAAGTTGAAATTGTGTTTGGGCATGTATTTTATTTGAAAAGAATTTAAAGTTTTGTGAGTAGAAAATTTCAAAAACTACTCTAGAACTGTTCTTCGGATTTGAAGATTTTGTTTTCAAAATCTGCCAAAAACTAATTAAAATCTATGAACAAACAGATATTTAAAAAAAAAAAACTCCTAAATTTTATAACCAAACGGGAGCTAAATCTCAGAAGAAGAAGGCTGGTCAACATTTAGGGATAAAGAAATTGTATATGATAAATTCTTTTGAACATAATGGATGGGACCATTAGGAGCGAAGCCACACTTTGGTTAGGGTGGTCAATTGATCACTCTTTGTCGAAAAATTATACTGCATATATATGTGACATATTAGATTTTAGAGTCGCATAGCATGTATTGAACATTCTTTGTCGGAAGTTATTTTACTTATTTCAAATTTGAACACACTTAGTAAAATTTCTGGCTTTGCCACAAGATTAATGGGTGTGAATTCAACACACATATTTAGAGCACACAGGCTACGTAAAGGAAAGTCCACTATGGGCTAATACCACTTGCCTAGCTTTATATGTTTTGTGGCTGTCCCTACTTGGATTCAGTTTTGACTCCTAAGCAGTCGATGTCTAAATGCGAATGTCACCTCTGACAAATCATTGCTGCTTTATTTCAACAAATTTTTATAGTAGTATTCTTTTTCTCGTAACAAGGAGAATATAATATGTCCGGCGTCGATGGATATATAAATGGTGAAATCACACTTTTAACATTTACAATTGAGACCATACGAACAAAGTGATGGGAAATTGCTCATCTCTTATCCAATTGGGATGTGACTCCTTACTTTAAATGTTTAAATGTACCACTACATTTTTGCAATAGTCATAAACAAATCTCCTCCCATTCGTGCAAAGAAAATGAGGTTATCAATAATGGAGAAAGCCTCATCTTTTCAGCTTCTTGCATTTTTATTAATATCTCTTCACGGTTTAACTACATGCTTAGCCGTGAAGAATATCAGCACCGATCAAGCTTCTCTTCTAGCCTTGAAAGCCCACATCACTTCAGACCCTTATCGCATCCTTTCAACAAACTGGTCTTCTTCTTCCTCAGTTTGTAACTGGATTGGAATCACTTGTGGCTCTCGTCATCAACGAGTTACTGTACTGAATATTTCAGGTATGGGTTTTACTGGTACCGTCCCACCGCAGCTTGGCAACCTTTCTTTTCTTGTTTCTCTTGATCTAAGCTACAATAATTTCCAAGGTGAACTTTCACCAGAGTTTTTTCGTTTGCGAAAGTTGAGAGTCATTAATCTTAGTTTCAACAACTTCACTGGAGAAATTCCTAAATTTCTAGGTGATTTACAAGACCTTCAAATGTTCGCCATTGAAAACAATAGTTTCAGTGGGTTCATTCCTTCTTCAATCTCAAACATGAAGAATCTTGGATTCTTGAATCTGAGGTACAACAATCTGGAAGGAAATATTCATACAGGAATAGCCACTCTTCAGAGTTTGAAATGGTTGAGCTTTGGATTCAATAAGCTCAATGGCTCTAATGTGCTCTCCATATTTAACATCTCGACACTGGAATATTTAGATCTAAGAAATGCTGGTTTAACTGGTGATCTTCCATCTGATTTGTGTCGTCGCCTTCCAAGATTGCAAAGGCTTGGACTTAACTTCAACATGTTTAGTGGAGAGATACCAATAAGTATATCAGAATGCTCGGAACTTCAAGTTCTGTTGTTGTTGCAAAATAACTTGATTGGAGCAATTCCGAGACAACTTGGGAAATTACAGCTACTGCAAATCTTAGCTCTTGGGTTTAACAAGTTACAAGGTATCCTTTTTTTTTTTTTTTTTTTTTTTTTTTTTACCAATTATCCCTGGAAAGAACTCAACTTATAGCAGTGAGTACAGCGGCAGCTCTACTCTTATTTTGAGCTAAATTACTTCTAATCCAGCAACATTACTTAAATCAGTTCATGATTTTTTTTTTAAATCTTTCTGCTTAACAATTTGACAGGCACAATTCCTGATGAGATTGGTCATCTTTATAACTTGAAGCAATTGGGCATGGAAAAAAATAAATTAACGGGCTCAATTCCTTTAACCATATTCAACATTTCATCACTTCAAGTTTTATCAATGTGGGACAACAAGCTTGAAGGACCTCTACCAAGAGAGGTCGGAAATTTGACTATGCTTAACGTACTTGATCTGGGAGTCAATAATCTGACAGGTATTGAAGAATATTTAATCAGACAAGATATTAGAATTCCAGTTCTTCAAATACTTCTAGTGATAATAATCTTACTGAATTTTGCAGGTGTACTTCCAGATGAGATCGGTAACCTTCAACAGTTGCTGAAGCTTAAGTTGGATTTCAATACCTTTAGTGGGTCGATCCCTGTTAGTATCTTCAATATGTCAAGTCTTGTATCTATTTCACTCACACAGAACCACATTTCAGGTAATTTTCCTTCCACTATAGGGCATGGACTACCCAATCTTGAACGAATTTTTCTAGGTGCAAACAACATTAACGGCTTTTTACCTAGTTCTATCTCAAATTTGTCTAAGCTTACCATTCTCGAACTCAGTGCAAATGAACTCACAGGTTCAGTTCCTGACTCTCTAGGAAACTTAAGACTTATTGAAATTCTCAACTTGCAAGCAAACTCCTTTACTAGTGAATCTTCATCACTGAGCTTTATTACTCCTTTGGCCAATTGTAAACACTTAAGAGAATTGATATTGTCTCTCAATCCCCTAAATGCAATGCTTCCAAAGTCCATTGGCAATCTTTCTTCTCTTCAAATATTTGAGGCAGATGGATGTAACCTCAGGGGCCATGTTCCCATTGAAATCGGAAATTTGAGAAATTTATCTTATTTGAAGCTGGAAGACAATGACTTGACTGGCATTGTCCCCAGGACAATAAGTTCTGTGAAAAAACTTCAACAGTTTTCAATTGGAGCAAACAGAATAAGTGGTCCTTTCCCAAATGGTTTGTGTGAATTATCCAACTTGGGTTTGTTAAACCTTTCACAAAATCAAATGCAGGGAAGTATTCCTAGTTGCTTGGGGGATGTGACTTCCCTAAGGGAGGTTTATCTTGATTCCAACAACTTCGCTGCTGGCATACCTTCAAGTCTGTGGAAACTCAAAGACATATTGAAGCTGAACTTGTCTTCTAATATCTTCAATGGCTCTTTACCACTTGAAGCTGGAAACCTCAAGGCTGCAATAATTCTGGATCTTTCCTGGAACCAAATCTCAGGCAACATTCCTAAAACAATAGGAAGTCTACAGAAATTGACTCAACTGTCTTTGGCTCATAACAGGATTGAAGGATCTATTCCTGAGACATTTGGAGAACTCATAAATTTGGAAGCATTGGATCTTTCATATAATAATATGACTGGTGTTATTCCAGCGTCATTAGAGGCACTTAAGCAACTAGACTCCTTTAATGTCTCATTCAATAGGTTACACGGGGAAATTCCGAATGGAGGACCTTTTGCTGCTCTCCCTTACCAGTCTTTCTTGTCTAACGAAGGATTATGTGGTAACCCTCAAATGCATGTCCAGGACTGTCATGGTAAATCAAAGAAAAGAATCGTGATATTTATCGTTGTTGTCTCTTCTGTTATTGCTTTAATAGGCCTTGCTTCAGTGATAGTTTTCGTGTTGATGAGACGTCATGGTAAAGCAATCAAAACTGATGATGAGTGGTTGCCAGATGTAGCACCACAAAGATTTTCCTATTATGATCTTCAAAGAGCAACTCAGGACTTCAATGGAAATAACTTGCTAGGTAGTGGAGGTTTTGGTTCTGTTTACAAAGGGGCATTAACAGATGGGATGATAGTAGCTGTTAAAGTTTTCAATGTGCAGATGGAAGGTACATTTCAAACCTTTGGTAGAGAATGTGAAATTTTGCGGAATCTTCGTCATAGAAATCTCACCAAGATCATTGGCAGCTGTTGTAAGTTGGATTTTAAAGCATTGGTACTTGAGTATATGCCAAATGAGAGCTTAGACAAGTTGCTATATTCTCAAGATTATTTTTTAAACATAAAGCAAAGATTGAATATCATGGTTGATGTTGCATCTGCTCTGGAATATCTCCATCATGGTTACCCGGTACCTGTTATTCACTGTGATCTGAAGCCTAGTAACGTCTTACTTGATAAAGACATGGTGGGACACCTGACTGACTTTGGCATTGCAAAACTCTTAACAAAAGAAGAATCCATTGCGCATACTACAACCTTTGCCACAATTGGTTACATTGCCCCAGGTGAGTTTTTTATTTAAGGTGTAACAAGGTTTTTGATTAACACATTATAAGCTAATTACTGACAATTTTCATTTTCAGAGTATGGACTGGAAGGTCTTATATCGAAGAGGTCTGATGTTTATAGTTATGGTGTCATGTTGCTGGAAACTTTTACAAAGAAGAAACCTAATGATGAAATGTTCACTGGAGATTTGGATTTGCAAAGCTGCGTGCATAGTTCACTTCCTGATAAGCTGGATCAGATCATAGATGCCGACTTACTAACACTAGATGAAGAAAACATAAGTGAAAAGTTGCAATGCGTGGCATCAGTTATGGAATTAGCCATGAATTGCACAGCTAAATCTCCTGGTGAAAGGATGAACATGACTGATGTTGTAGCAGCATTGAAAAAGATCAAGGATCGGCTTTCTTCCCATTATGGAACGACCTAATGAATTGACAGCAGGTACTCTCCAAATCCCATTTGCAAAGAGAAAAACAAGTTATGAAGTTCACCGGCATTAACCATCACTAATTGTTTCTCGAATGCTATTGCAAAAGATTGTGTTGCTTTAGGAAGTTAAAGGCATGGAAGCTCTCATACTTCGAGAAGTTACTGCTATAATTTTGGAGACTACTGTTACTAAAAGCCGAAGATAGCTAGCTTGAGTACCTTTTCCTTTTTCTTAATGATTAATATTAGCTTTAAGAATTTAAGCTTTATCCTCCATTTTCGTGCATAATAATTACTAAAGCATTTTTCCTTTTTCCTCATTCTTTACCAATCTTATATACTACTCCATCACATGTTATACTTGTCTCTCTTGTGTAGCAACTAAGAGAGCCTTTCCGTTATCTGGTTTTTCTAAGTATCCTTCCAATTAAATATACAAATGAATCCAATATATCTCCCACGTTACAACATTTTTCAGCCAAAGAAAGAAGAGCTGCAATATAAGTATATATATACCTTGAAACTATGCTGTTTTCAATAGTTATTTTGACTTGAGAGTTCCTTTTTGTAACTAAACTAACCACTGAAAGTCAAAGTTTTTAGATGGTTATGGCCTTCAAGAGGAGGGATAACTCGAGTAAAGCAACATAACAATTAATAGCCACTGATAAATGAAGAGTCAACAAGAAAATATCTTAGGCAGAATAGAAGTTAAATTAAAGAAATCAGAAAAACAGAGGTAGTAGTGGAGTGATAAGATCTCATATCGGATAGCTATTGACGTTGCTTGTAATACACTCTTAGCTTTTCTGAGCCTTCTTCTACCCCACTGTTCTGTTGTTGTGGTGAGTCTCATGTAGAGTGCATTCCTACATTAAGGAATCAACAGAATTGCCTGCTTCTTTTAAGCAACATAGTATTCCCCATTACTTTAGACTTGTCTCCACAAGCGACGTTGTTGAATTTCAGTCATACCCATTGCTTTAGTCGTCTCCCCAGTGAAAATTTGTGTTTCGATCAGCATGACAATCATAGCAGTATACTCTGTTCAGGAAATAGAGGTACTTATCATCTTCTAAACTAATAAGAAAACATAATTTTATATAAAAATGGTAAAACATGGCTGCAGAAACATTTTGGATAAAAGTTGAGATCATAATTACCTGGTGCCATTTATCCAATGTTGTACAGTATCCTTCCCTGAGTAATAGATTGATTCACAACAGTTTGGAAACATAAAGAAGTGGTGTCAGTCCACTGACTCAGTGAATGATAAAATAATCCTTAACTTAAACAGGACAAGTAAGTTTGGAAATTTTAAAAATTTCAAATCCTAGATCTGCCTATGCGTGTGTGTTACCGAGACTTCGGATTCTCATAAAGCATTATGCTTGCTTTATGTTACACCTCCTTTCTCAAAGTTTTCAATTCCTATTTATTAGCTCTCACATGTCACAAATGGCCTTCAATTCCTTTTGGAATTTCAGCAAAAAGATTGTTCTTCTATTCCTTATCGATCAAGCTAACCAAATGATCTTGGGATTGGACCTTTAAGTCAATTATCAGCTAACCAAAACATAACGAAAGCTGGTTTCTTGAAAGATCTAATCAATTTTCGGATGACCCTCTAACTTCCAACTTTAATTTGAAGACATGGAGTACAAATATAAAAGAAGTTTCCAAATGATCTCCTGAACTTGATGGAAATATTGATGTCAAAATTTCCCATGGTTATAGGCATTACATTTTGTGGAGATTAGAGGCTCAGAGTTGAAGCAGGAAGAAAGCCATTTAAGCAGATAAATGTAGTCCCCAATATCTTCAAGTCTTTGAAATCTTCCTATATCTTCTTGATCAAGAGTCACTTCATATATTATATTATCTCATTAGCAGAGGTTACTTCTCTATAAGTAGCACACTTTAGTTCAATAATTACGGGTTTAAAGCTTATAGTTACTTAGCCATCAACTTATCACTTTAATCAGTTCTAATACATACAACTTATATTAATGCAAGGATGC
>MCJB01047950.1:0-22990 GCA_002018475.1 Nicotiana obtusifolia | reverse complement strand
AAAAACCTCCTTCTTCTCCATCCAGACCCAGGCCTACTTCCCGCTGCTCTTCTCCCTCAGTCCCCTTTTCTTTTCTTCTTCAACCAAACCTCCCTCATCTACCATAATCCTCATCTTCTACAAAACTATGGTTTTTCCCGTTCTCTATTGAAAAGAAAAAAACATAATTTTATGGATGGTGATATGTTGAAGCAGTTTTGGGGGGGGGGGGGGGTGCAGCTGCTATTTGGTGAGAAAACTCCTTGCTTGTCGATAAGAGGAAATAAGCAGCTGTAGTAAGCGAGTAAGGAAGCGAAACTAGTCTTAGATGTCGCTAATCCGCTGCTTCTTCCTTCCTCTTAGCTCTTAGAATAGCTTATAAACGAGATCGTATAAGCCTAGCCCAGTGGTCATCTGATACCGGTAGAAGTGGCTATGGTAAAAGTGCTTTCCAATCTGTCACGTCGTCCTAACGATATATTGCGAGGAGCTTTACGAAGCCATTCGTGGTGTATTTATATATAGCAGAAAAATGTTTCTTCGTTTTCTGATTACATATTGTTTTTCCTCAAATTACACGTGTCGTTTTGTGATTTGTTACTTTGACATTTCATCAGTTAGTGTAACTCATGCAGGAGCTTTGTTCGAACTCAGTATCCACGGGACACACTCTTTGCCATATAGATACACGCAAGAAGAGGTGTCTATATGGTTATGAGACTAGATAAAATGTCTAGATGACTTAAAAGGGGGTCATTTATGGTATTTTTGTGTAGGATAACTATGATATGACACATGACATGACGTCTAAAGAGATGACACGTGGAATTCAAGACAAGATTGATCGAAGACCGAACGCAATTATTCCGCTTGTCACCGAAAAGAATATCGTTCATAAAGGTGTGTTAAATACTCTGCGCCTGGTAGCATTTAATAAGGCATATTCTGCAGCATTAAAAGCGACGGTTCGTTATAGAGAATTTGTCATTTGTGTTTACCATTACGTCTTCATCAATGACCCTCATAATTGACATTAAAGGAGGACATGATCCTAGGACTTCCTTTTCTAGGCATAGCTATAAATAGTGAGTTCAGTTATCATTGTAAAGGACACGAATTTTCAGGCTAAACTTACATTCTATTCTATACAAAGCTTTATACAATTTTACTTTCTTGCTTTTTGATCTCATCATCGCTATGCCTGGAAACACTATCCCGGAATTGTTATCTCTGTTGTTTTCATCTATACTTCAAGGCTAAGTATTGTACATTTCTTCAAATATCGTATTATTTCAGGATCAAAATAATTCACTTGTTTAGAAACCACGTATAAATTCAACTGTACCGTTTTACGGGTAAATAGTTTGGCGCTCAGCGTGGGGCCTAGACAGCTGTGCAATTAAATTGATCCTTACCTTTTTTTACTAACGCGATTTGATTATTTTGTCTTAGAAAAAATCATTAAAAAAGGCAGATAACACTGTTAGCGACACGCACAACCCTCAAATTCGAGGGGATCGACCTCATTTTGAGAATTCAAGTGACACCCGCAATGAGGAGAATGACGCCACGCCGGTGCATGACACGCAGTACCCTCGATAGGTTTCGGGATACAACTCCCGATGATGCTGATGAGGAATATGTCGTGGATGCGATGAGGTTCCTGCGAGAACAACATGCAATCATTCTAGGCCATCTCACGCAGCAGGACCAGGTTATGACAGAACTGAAACAGGCTATCGGGGGCTTCGAATAATGCAAACAGAGGACATCCAATTTCTCCCGTTGTTCCCGCAGACCAAACAACGCAGAGAGTCGATAACAACACTCCCAAGGGTGAAATTGGCTCCGACGGGGCTGGGGGGAGTAGATTCGGTCTCAACAACGAAAATGATCTGTTCAAGAATGAACTTTTACGGCTCATGAGGGAAGTGAACGCCCGCATGGACCAAATCCCAGGCACGCCACCAGTATTGAAAGGCCCAAACTCAAAGAAGTATGTTCAATTACCGTACAAGCCGAGTGCGTGCCCCGAACTAATCCCGAAGTGGTCCAAAATGCCTGAAATTTCAAAGTATGACGGAACTTCAAACCCACAGAAGCATATTACTACCTACACAATGTTGGTGAGCCTGCTTGAGTTTCAAGCAACAACTTGGGCAGATGTACACAACTGGTACGAGTCAAAGATAAGGATCGAAGATGACCAGGTCGGTTCTACATCATCGGCCAAAGGACGAGAGAAAAGCAGAGAAAAATCAAAGGATGACTACGACGCGGATAGACGGACTTCGAGGGGTCGATTTTTCACTACGAGCGAACCGAAGGCCATGGCAGAAACTTCCGGACATCAAACAAGTTTATCGCTGACAGAGGAACGGATCGTGGTCGAAACAATAGATCATTCTAGGATAAGGAGACGTCAGGATCTCGGGATCCTTCTTACCCCAAGTTATCGGAATATAACTTCAATCTCAGTATAGTGGAGTTGGTGTCAACCATGAGAAACATTAAAGATGCATGATTCCCGAGACCTATGAGATCAGATTCCAGCCAAAGAGATCCCAACTCATGGTGCGAGTATCATGGGACGAACGATCACCGGACAGGGGACTACCGACACCTCCAAGAGGAGGTGGCAACATTATTGAAGAATGGTCACCTTAGAGAATTCTTGAGTGAATGAGCTAAGAACAATTATGGTCGTAACAGAGACAATGCGGAACTTCTAAAAGCAGGAGAAGAACCCCCACGACAAACGATCAATATGATCTTCAGGGGGGATGAGATTAACGGGGTCACCTTTTCGGCAGCAAAGAAGACGAAAATATCAATAACTCATAGTAAAAGACTCCGGGAAGACGATATCACTTTCACAGAGGAGGACTCAGACGAATTATTGTTACCACACAACGACGCACTGGTAATTTCTTTAAATGTGTTAGATTTTAAGATTAAACGCGTTCTAGTGGATCTAGGAAGTTCGGCTAATATCATACAATGGAGAGTACTGGGAGCAAACTAAACTCACACGAAGCATTATTCCGGCAACAAAGCTCCTCGCTGGATTCAACCTTGCAAGTGTGACGACCTGGGGAGAGATTTTGTTGCTCACAAATGCTGAAGGAGTAATGAAAACAACTCTCTTCGAAGTAGTCGATGGTGACATGGGATACAACATTATCCTGGGAAGGCCATGGTTACATGAAATAAAAGTTGTACCATCAACATATCACCAATTGCTGAAGTTTCCAACGCCCGAAAGAATCAAGCAGATAAGAGGTGATCAACCGGCAGCAAGGGAGATGAATACAATCTCAGTTTTCAGTTGCAAAGGAAGGAACGCATGGCATAGCAATTACAGGAACCAACACCTATTCCCGAACTAGAAGAAGTTAGCTCAGAAATAGAGTTGTCAGAACAATATAAGATGCCATGATATTTCCAAGAGAGACGGATGCAACGAAGTCCACGGAGGAGGAATTGGAGCAAGTTGCATTATTCGAGGAATTCCTAGAAAGAATATTCCATTTGGGGATAGGACTGAACCTGAAGCTTAGGTCTAGTTTTATTGAATTCCTTAAATTTAATGCTGATTATTTTGCTTGGTTGCACGAAGATATGACAGGTATCCTAACGGAAATAGCCGTGCACAAGCTGAGTTTGGATCCCAACATACCTCCGGTAAGGCAGAAGAAATGCCCTATTGCCGAGGCCAGGAATAAATTCATCAAAGAAAAGGTAACCTACTTGCTTAAAATCGGTTCGGTCCGAGAGGTGAGATATCTGGACTAGCTAGCCAATATAGTAGTAGTTCCTAAGAAGAACAATAAATTTCGCATGTGCGTAGACTATAAAAATCTTAATAAGGCGTGCCTGAAAGACTCGTTCCCTCTGCCAAATATTGATCAAATGATTGATGCCACGGCCGTGCACAGATTGATGAGTTTTCTTGATGCTTATTCCGGGTACAACCAAATTAAGATGAACCCGGAAGATCAGGAAGAAACTTCATTTATAACGAATTTCGATATATATTATTACAATGTAATGCCCTTCGGGTTGAAAAACGCCGGAGCCACTTATCAACGGCTCGTAAGTAAGATGTTTGAAAAACAAATAGGAAAGACCATGGAGTTTATATAGACGATATGCTCGTTAAGTCTTTGAATGCAGGTGACCACCTTAAGCATTTGCAAGAAACATTCGACATCCTGAGGAAGCATAACATGAAACTTAACCCCGAGAAGCGCGCATTCGGGGTCAGTTCTGGTAAGTTCCTAGGGTTTCTGGTCTCACAAAGGGAAATTGAGTTAAACCCCAACAAAATCAAGGTTATAGACGATATCCCAGATCAATTGTCAAACGTAAAGGAAGTTCAAAGACTCACAGGAAGATTAACAGCTTTGAGCAGGAAAAAATCATTGCTTCTTCACGATGCTCAAAAAGAAAAATAATTTCTAATGGACACCGGAGTACCAGCAGGCTTTGTGGGACCTGAAGAAATACTTATCTAGTCCTCCATTGCTCTGAAAACCGAAAGAAGGTGAAACATTGCTAGTCTACCTTACAAATTCAGAAGTTGCGGTAAGTGCGATTTTAGTCTAGGAGGACGAAGGTACACAATTTCCCATTTATTACGTTAGCAAAATTTTAACAGGAGCAGAAACTCGCTACCCACATTTGGAAAAACAGGCCTTAGCTCTCGTAGTCGCCGCTCGGAAGCTAAGGCCCTACTTCCAATGTCACGTGATAGCTGTGGTGACCACTCTTCCTTTGCGGAACATCCTCCATAAACCCGAGCTCTCGGGCAGATTGGCCAAATGACCTGTCGAAATGAGTGAGTTCGACATAGAATATAAACCAAGGACTGCAATTAAGTCGCAGGTTTTGGCTGACTTCATGGTCGATTTCAGTCCGGGACTACTACCTCTGGCAACCAAGAAGACAGTAATGGTGTCAGAATCGACATTGGAGGTCTGGACCTTATTTACGGACAGAGCTTCCAATATAAAGGGGTCTGGACACGGAATAGTCTGAATCACGCTTTCGGGGAAAACCCTATGGCAAGCCATCAGAACGATCACTTTAACTAACAATGAAGCAGAGTATAAAGCTTTGATTGTAGGGCCCGAATTGGCTCGGGACTTGATTCCAAGGTTATCAAAATTAAATGTGACTCACAACTGGTGGTAAATCAGGTCTACAGGATCTTTGATACCAAAGAAGAACGTATGCAACAACATGTGGTAAAGGCTCTTTTGGCGCAATTCCAGGAGTGGTCAATTACTTACATTCCTAGGGAGGATAACGCAGAAGCGGATGCATTAGCAAACTTAGGATCATCGACAGAGATAAAGGGATCAGAATCCGGAACTGTAGTACAACTGATGAGCTCAATCTTGGATACGGATGGTTACTATGAGGTAAATTCGACTAGTCTAGTCTGGGGACTGGAGAAATGAAATAATCAACTATCTCGAGCACGGGAAGTAGCCCGAAGACCCCAAAGCATCATGGGCGTTACGCGCCAAAGCTGCATGTTATAGAAGCTTCAAGAGAGGCCAATTGTATAGAAAATCCTTTCAAGGCCCGCTGGCCTGATGCTTAGGATCGTCAGAAGCTAATTATGTCATGAGAGAAGTCCACGAAAGGATATGCGACAATCACTCGGGCGCAAATTCTTTGGTGCTGAAGTTGGTACGGACAGGATATTATGGCCTCGCATGGAACAAGACGCCAAAGACTTCGTACGAAAATGCGATAAGTGTCAACGCTACGCACCACTAGTACATCAACCGGCAGAACCCTTACATTCGATTTTTTCCCCATGGCCATTCATGAAATGGGGGATGGACATCGTCGGACCGCTGCCACCGGCTCCCGGAAAGGTAAGGTTTCTTTTAATTTTGACTGACTATTTTTCTAAATGGATGGAGACAAGTCCTTATCAAAAGATCGGAGAATGCAAAGTGGTCAATTTCTTGTGGGAAAATATAATTTGCAGGTTCGGAATACCAAATAGAGATAGCATGCGACAATGGGCCATAATTTATTTGGTGCAGTAGTTACAAAATTCCTCGAAGATTTGAAGATAAAGATGATCACATCTTCTCCTTATCATCCAAGCGCAAACGGTAAAGCGGAGTCGACAAACAAAGTGATTGTTCAAAACCTCAAGAAAAAGTTGGAAGCAGCAAAGGGAAAATGGCCCGAAGAATTGCCCGGAGTTCTACGGGCCTACCGAACAACGGCCAAGTCGAGTACAGGAGAAACTCTTTTTTCCCTCGTGTACGAAGCCGAAGCCCTAATCCCGGTGGAAGTAGGTGAACCCACTTTGAGACATTTTCGGGCGGATGAAGAATCGAACAACGAAACGATGTTAATCAACTTGGAATTACTCGAAGAATGCAGGGACTTGGCGCATGTAACAATTGTAGCTCAAAAGCAGAGAATGGAGCGATATTATAATTGAAGAGTCAACTTCCGTTATTTTCAAAGTAGGAGACTTGGTTACCCAAAATACCTGGGAGCTCAACGCGGGGAAGCTAGGTACAACGTGGGAAGGTCCCTTCCAGATTTCAGCTATCACTGGGAAAAGGTTCATATGAGTTGGAGAACCAGAATAGAGACAAGTTTCCTAGAAACTGGAACGTGGCATACCTCAAAAGATATTATTGCTGATGAACGCTAATCAAGCAGAAAGTATGTGCTGCACTCTTTTTCCTTTCGTTCAGTTTTTGTCCCAATTGGGTTTTTCTTGCAAGGTTTTTAATGAGGCAGTTACAAAAAGCATACTACGAAAACAGCAGCAAAATAAGACCTTTGATATCAAGGCAAACAAACAAGCTTCCACTCAGGGACGATTAGATAATCTTTGGTTCAATAGCAAATTCCCACTGGGAAGTTAAGTTTTCTACCTAACGGAGGTTGCCTGACCATTTACGAGCACAAACCACTAGAGGACTGTTAGGTATTCTTTCGCTCGATAGCATGGATTCCTAATGGGGAAGTAAGGTATGTTGCCGAGTGAAGGATTACTTAGTAATTCATTAGTGGAATCTTCTAAGATATAAGACTTCTAGTGTTCCAATTCGCATTCTTCACATTCGAACACGGGGAAGGGGGGGGGGGGAATGATATGAGAATACGGCAACAATGAGTGCCACGTCAACCGGGGACCAAAAATCTAGAAACTAAATGCATCATGGGGACCAGGGACTGTGCAGCCAGCCTGTAGAAACAAGTTGTACAAGATATCTACAAGCAATGGCAATTTCTTTTCAGCATAGCAAATGCTTATGTATTTTTTGAAAATAGAAGGAATAAAATGAAATCCTTTTGTTTTTATCTTGTTTCTTGTCTGAACGATGAATAAAATTTGTCATTTGAAAATTAACACGTACTTCAAATATTAGTGCCGTAATGAACAAGAGACGTCCTTTTCAAGAGCACCGTAAACATAAGAGGGCCCTCTCTTATAAAAACCCTCACGTTAAAGGGTTGGTTACGGAAGAGTTTATGCCCGGAATTTAAAATGCCATCAGGGAATACACTCGAAGTTGCATATGAAAAGGACGCAAAAAGTAAACTTACGCAAATACTTATAGAAACCCTCACGTAAAAGGGATAATACTCGGAACCAAAGTGCTTCAAGGAAAGCACATTCGAGACTACACATAGTAAAGCGCGAATAAGAAAACGTGCGCAGAACTCTTGAGCAAAAGCAAAGATTAAAGACTTGCATGGATATTCAAACGAAAGTAAGACTCAAACGACATTGAGCAAAAATATGTCTTTAGTTACAAGAACGTGCCAAAATGGTAAAAGTACAAAATGGAAAAAAGAAAGGAAAAGCTAAAATGTAGCATCTCTGGAACCAGGAGGAAGATAATTGTCTACATTCCCGATGGCTCAACATTTTCCCCAGTTTGGTCTTAAGCATCTCTCTTCAATTTTCGAAAACTTAGAACCGGAACCAGAAGAACCATGAGCATCAGACTGCGCCAGGAATCCATTCTTACAGCCAACTCAAGCTCTCAGGCCTTAGCAATTTCGGCATCAACGTCGATGGTACCAGCTTTTGCCTTTTCCAAGGTTTTTCTTCTCATGTTGTACATGGAATAAGTTTTTTCAACGACGAGGGAATCCGCTCGACGCTTAAGTTCTTCTTTGAGTTGGGTAACCTTGGAAAAAAGGGTTTCCCGGGCGGACCTAGCAGATTTAAGGCTGACGTCGAGGTCGTGGATAATTGAACTAAAGAGCCTATTATGGTCGATAGTTTTCCTGTATTTCTCTTCTAGCTGGGCATGTTTCGCCCCCACGACAGAAAGCTCTTCGATTTTGGAGTTCAAGGCTGCCTCCAAGTTAATCACTCTTTCAGCAGAGGCAGCCTCATGATGGGTTGCAGCAAGAACGACGTCCTGGACTTCAGCCCATTTGGCCTTGGCTTCATCAAATCTAACCCTCAGCGGGCCAATCTCTTGGCTAAAATTTACCACTTCTTGCTCACCCTGCTGCAAACGAGCCTCCAAAACAACGGCCTCAGCTGCTTTGTTTTCTAGTTCCGAGAGGCGTAGAACAGTTTGGTCTTGTTCCACCAAAAGCTGATTCCGTTCAGAAGTAAGTTCTTCCTTTTCACGAATCAACCTTTGAAGGCCCTCAGAAGCAAGAAAGTTGGCCAACAAGACAAGAAGAAGTAAAACTTAGAATACATTCATACAAAAGTTGAAGAAATAATGAAGGAAGAAAAGAACGTACCGCTGCGGCGTTGTGCATGGCATTGTTCAACAAGTAATCTCCAGAGAGTTCCTGAATCTTCTACCAGTCTTTTTCTGAAGCCAAAGGCTTCAGATAGTTAGCAAGCTCCACTGGCCGGGTTAGCAAGTTGCATCCGGTAGAGACCTAAAGAGTTACGTTCCTCCTCCTTTGTGGATCTTCAGAAGGGGCAACATAATTTTGCCCTAAATTCCCATAAACTAGGGACTGTGGAAGAGCAACACTTTCTTCATGGTCAGGTGCGGCCGATGGAGGTAATGTAGCAACTGCTGGTGGAAGAGTGGATGAAGATGGAAGTGACTTAGTAGTTGCTGGTGTTGGTGAAGGTGGAGATGAAGAATGAGAAGCAGCTGCATCAAATGCAGTGCCGGTTGTTGGATGCTCGCCTACCAAAGACGGCAAGGACCCGATACTCAGCCTCGCAGCACCAGTTACAGCAATTGGGGCCTGAAAACGGGAGTTGGCATATTCTACCAAATCAGATTCTTTCCAAAGTGCCGAGACATCGTCTTCAGTTGGTGTAACTATCTCAACAGGTCGAGCATCCTGTTGAGATGATGAGGATCGTCGACTTCTATGTAAAGAATCTCCCTCATCAACAACTTTTTTATCATCATCAATCATCACAGTGCCTATGACTGGCCTGGAAGGAAGACCAATTGTCATCGCGACCGAAGATGACTCAGGGGCATCAGTCTTTGCCCTCTTATTCTTTTCCCTGGCCGCGAAGGAACGTCTTCTCTTTGGTTACTTATCCTCCGGCCGAGGACTCCGTAAAGAAGTGTTCGAGCCCGAAATAGGCCCAGAGATACCTGTTTGAGTAAGTGCTTCCTGAAGCAGCCTCGCTGCATCAGCAGGATTAGACAAAACGTCCTCCTCGGGGACAGCAAGCCTACAGGTTGACCTAATTTAATGAACAAGTCAGAAAGGTTCAAGCAAGTTCTTCATAATGGAAGCAAGGTAAATTAAAATTACCATGATTTTTGGCCTTCCACCCGTATTTAAGGGCCAGTTCTTTCCATAAACGAGTTTCCGGCGTTGTGACGTCTAAGATCTTTTGAACCCACCATCCCAAACCTTCCACCACTGGTGGGATCCATCAAGTTGCTGAAACGTGCAAAGGGTGAAGAGTTAATACAACCACAAAGGAATATCTAGTAAAAAGAAATACAAAACAAAGAGCTTACGAGTGCGGATTCAAATGGCAGGAAAGGATGAAGCCGCTGTCGGAATTATGTCGTTAGTGGCAACTACAATGAACTGTTCCATCCACCCACTGTCGTTGTCATCATCCACGCTAGACAACAAAGCATGGTGGCCACTCTTGCAAAGGTTTATCATTCCCCCGCGGAAGATTTTGGAGGAATAGAGATTCATCATATGAGCCAAGGTTAGCTCCTCTCCAGTTTTCTAGCACAAGCGTCGAAGACAGGCAACTGTCCTCCACACTGAAGGACTTACCTGCGCCAAACAAACTTGGTAGCGAAGGCAAAACTCCGCAATCACGAAATCAAGCTCTCCACTCAAAGAAAACGCACCCAAAGTAAAGGGATACGTGTAAAAGTATGTAAAACATTCCTTGGGAAGGGTCACTCGCTCTGACAGATCAGGAGTGATGATATCCAACTCATGGCAGTGACAGTCTTCCTTCACAGCAAGAATACTGGAAGGACGAATGGAAGAAGAGTACTTATTAACAACCCATGTACGAGGGTCAACAGTATGGAATTTCTCTTCAAGGTCCTTTGTGGTACTGAGTTTTCTTGGGATGATGGAACCCACCGTTGGAGGAACAGAGTCCTCGATTTTTTGTTTGTAGAACCAACATGCTTAGAGGAAGAAGCCATTGAAAAAGAAGAAGGAAAAGGTTTTGTGTTTGAAGAGAACTAGAGAAAGAATGGAAAACAAAGATGCAAATCAGGAGCTCGAGAAATTATGAAACGCAAAGGAAAAGAATGTGGCGTATAAGTGAAATTTTAGCGGCTAAATTCATGGCCATGATTACCTCGATAATCGGCAAAAGTTGCGTTGAATCATAGGATGACGCGTGTTCGGGGCATTAAATGCGGAGAGATGTGCGTCTAATCAACTGTCAGGAACTTTCAGAGGGAGTTATATAAATTCCCGCCAAAAAGATATTTCTACGAACTTTCCGGTAACACAAAGTTATGTCAATGAAAAGTAGAGGGACTATCTGTATAGGGTGAAATATGATATGACACGTGAACGTCTAAAGAGAGGACACGTGGAACCCAAGACAAGAATGACCGAAGACCGAACACCGTCATTCCGCTTGTCACCAGAAAGGATAACGTTCATAAAGGTATGTTAAATACTCTGTGCCTGGTAGTATTTAGTAGGAAATATTCTGTAGCATTAGGAGCAACAGTCCTTTACAGAAAATTTGGCATTTATAGTCACCCTTACGTCTTCATCAATGACTCTCATAATTGACATTAAAGGAGGACAAGATCCTAGGACTTCCTTCCCTAGATATAGCTATAAATAGTGAGCTCAGTTATCATTGTAAAAGCACACGAATTTTCTAGTTAAACTTACATTCTATTCTATAATACAATTTTACTTCTTGCTTTTTGACCTCATCATCGCTATGTCCGGAAACACTGTCCTGAAATTGTCATCTCTGCTGTTTTCATCTATATTTCAAGGCTAAGTATTATACATTTCTTCAATTATTGTATTATTTCATGATCAAATTAATTCACTTGTCTAGAATCCACGTATAAATTCAACTATACTGTTTTATTGGTAAACAATTTCGCTTTTATAAAATAAGTGAAATCTGAATAGTAACAAAAGAGAATTTGCTTGTTTTCACTACTTTTGTCTAGGGATGGCAAAATGGTTAAAAGAAAACAGTTAACCACCCATATTATCCACTAAAAATGGGTTGGATAATAAAATTCTTAAAAACGGATTAAATATGGATAAAAACTATATTATCCATTTAGAAAATGAATAACCAATGGATAACTAATGCATTTAAATTTTACATTTGTAAAGCCTCAAATTAGGGGTTCCTCAAGTTTGGAAGACTAGAAATTTTTACAAAAGTGATCATATTCAAGAAGTCATGGATAATATGGATATTCATATTATCCGATGGTAAATTTATTTTTTATTCGTAATAAATGGGCGGGGTTGGATAATTTATCCGTTTTTTACATCACCCATTTTCAACCCGAATCATATCCGACCCGACCCGATCCGACCATTTGCCACCCCTACTTGTCAGTTGCTTTTGCTCTGGCTTTGTATTCTAATCGTGGGGAACTGATACTTTATAGGAGCATAAAAAGTACTTTAATTATATAAAATCTCATGTACGAGTATGTAGGTTTAATCGTATTTATCTATCTGTCTATATTATAATAAAATTATGAAACCTCTTAGCGAGATATCGTTCCTTTATTTTACCCTTAAACTGGATAAAATTTTAATATAATTTAATTTCCTAATATTAAGACATTAAAACCAACTAAGTTTTGGATTATTAAATCTTTCCGTATTGGACTAGGCAAGAGAACTAATTTTTTAAAATCGACTCACTTATAATTTTCCTTACATAACTTAGGCAATTCACTTATAATTGTATTTTATTTTTGATATTTTCCGTAGGCATACACAGTTGGTAAGTACATATCTAATTTGATAAAGCAATTCAAGATGTTATTCAATGTACACTTTTCTCCAAAATAAATATTTAAACTATTGTACATAGGTTAATTTATAAAATTATTTTCTTGAAAATGTATACTTTTATCATTAAGTGTAGTCCATGTTTTGACTACCTATAATTTTGAATTTTTGACCATCTAAAAGTTATGTGTACGATAAAGATTTTAAAGGTCAATTTTAGAAAGATGTAGCAGAAAAAAAGAAGGTCAATTTGTGAAAAGATGTAGCAGAAAATAAGAAAAATAATGAAAATATATATATATATATATATATATATATATATATATATATATATATATATCTCACTATAGTTGGAAAATAAGGTAAAGTACTCATAAGTTAATCATCTGTATGTATCTATCTATATTACTACAACATCATAAAATTTTTATCTTTTAAAAATAAATTTTACATTAAATAAGATTGTAATTAATTATTTTTCTAATATTTAAAATTCATAAGATATTCATATATACTCTGAGGACTTTTAGCTAACATGATTTTATTCTTTATTGAGCTAGCTAAATAAAATACAAACATATCTTATATGATTTTAAAATAATTATTTACTCATTGAACTGGGGAAAGCATGTACCCTGCACCTAGTATTTTGATTTGTAATGTACTTTGAAATTATATCTTTTACATTTAAATTAGATTAAACTAAATTAAAAAAACTTAATTACAGTCTTTCATAATAGAAATTTAAATTATTTATCTAGTTAAATAATGTTGATGAAGAAGTTAATTTTACATTTTCTTATTTGTAATTTGTTACTCAAATGTGCTTTTTGAAAGATTGACCAACCACAAAGATTTTATTTTAGTTTTGATAATAGTGTTTCTCAAATGAATTGATCAAACACAAATTACTTCTCTTTAAAACTAATTTTGTGAAAAGCACTTTTAAAAATAAGTAAATTCTAGAGAAGCTTGATCAGACATACTATACTATTATTATATTTTTAATAGGTAATCTGCCTTATTTTTCGAGTTGTAATTTTACTCTGTATAGATTGCTGCTTGTAATTAAAATTCTTTACTCTAGAAACTCTGTAGTATTATAACTCACTGCAACTGTAGTTTGAATCAGAACCGAAATCCTTAAAATTGAGAACCATTCTTTAAACTTGGACATTAAAATTGAATCCACTCACAAAATTTGATACTCGAAACAAGCTTCAGCTGCAAAATCATTTTCCCTTATGTTGCTTCGGTTAATGTAATTGCGAATGTATTGTATATGGTTGGTTTATGTATAGAAGTTAAACTCTTGTTACATATATGAATTTTTATATGATATTTCTGTTTAATAATTTTGACAGGTGTAATTCCTGATGAGATTGACCATCTTTCTAACTTGAAGAATTTATACATGGAAAAAAATAAGTTAACAGGTTCAATCGCTTTAACCATATTCAACATTTCATCACTTAGAAAATTTATTTATGCGCGATAACATGCTTGAAGGACCCTTACCTAGAGAGGTTGGAAATTTTACTATGCTTGTCTGGTTTGATCTTGCATTTAATAACCTGACGGGTATTTATTTAATTCACATCAAGTTAGAATTTGATGCTTTCACTGATCCAAATCTTACTGAATTTTGCAGGAACAATTCCAGATGAAGTCGGTAACCTTCAACAGTTGGCGGAGCTTTCATTGTCTTCCAATTACTTTAGCGGCCCGATCCCTATTGGTATCTTCCATATCTCATCTCTTGTAGGTATTGACCTCGCAGATAACCACATTTCAGGTAACCTTACTTCCACTATAGGCAATGGGCTACCTAATGTTGAAGAAATTTTTTTAGGTGGAAACAAAATTAATGGTGTCTTACCTGGTTCCATCTCAAATTTGTCTAAGCTTACCGCTCTTTGAACTCGTTACCAATGAATTTACGGGTTCAATTCCTGAATCTCTAGGAAATTTAAGACTTCTAGAAGTTCTCAACTTGTACGATAACTCCTTCTCAACTGAATCTACTGCTATTACTCCTTTAGCCAATTGGAAACACTTGAAAGCATTGATATTGTCTTTAAATCCCCTAATTGCGATGCTTCCGAAATCCATCGGGAATCTCTCTTCTCTTCAAACGTTTGTGGCAATAGGCTGTAACCTCAAAGGAAATATTCCAAGTGAGATCGGAAATTTGAGAAATGTATCTACTTTGGCGCCGGAAGGTAATAACTTTACTGGAATTGTCCCGACAACAATAAGTTCTTTGAAGAACCTTCAACGGCTTTCACTTGGTGCAAACAGATTAAGTGGTCCTTTCCCCACTAATTTATGTGAGCTACCAAAGTTAGGCATGCTAATCCTTTCAAAAATCAAATGTGGGGAAATATTCCTAGTTGCTTGGGAATATAATTTCCCTAAGAGAGGTTCATCTTGATTCCAATAACTTCACTTCTAGCATACCCTCAAGTCTATGAATCTCAAAGACATCATTACACTTGTATTGGGTTGGATGCAATCGAGTAAAGTTGGGTCCGAGTATAAGGTGAGGCCGGGCCACTCCGGTCCGGAATTCGACAAGTCGGGCACATAGGCTGGAGCGGCCGAAATGGGACAACCGATGTGGTCGGCCATGGGAGGCTTCGTAACAAAGGATCGGCTTCGGACCGTATATCTCGCCAATCCCGAATATCTCGCCAGGAGCAATTTCCTCAACTGTTATAGCCGTTATGCTATCATCGTGGGATATTCAATCCCGTAATTAATGGGATTTGCCTTGTAATCAGTCTTTTACTTTATTTAGGACTCTTTCATTTACCTATAAGAAGGGCATTGACCTCCCATTGTAAGAGACAACACATCTCAGAGAGAAAAGCAATATAATTTTACTGTTATTCACGACTATCTCCATTGTTCATCAAAATACTTCCCTATTTCTCATATTTCATTATCAGCTGTTGGATACTTGTGGTTTGACTGTTCTCTTTTGCTTATTATATTTTAATCTTCTACGTCGTATTTTTATATTGTATCAAATTGATTCACGGATCCTTAGCACCACGAACAAATTCAATTGTTATCCGGTTTTAAGGGTAACAGTTTGGCGCCCACCGTGGGGCTAAGGATATTAGTGAACTTTTGATACGTTTTCTCTTGAAAACACAATTTTACACGTGCTCTTTGCAGAATTCTCTGTTTTTTCAGGATACAGATTAATCATGGCACAATCACTCCCCATCAACAACGAGATCAACAACCAAGTGGAAAACAACAATTTGCCCGGACATGAGGTCCCAGTCGACGTCAATTCTCAAGTGGCGGTCGAAGCCGACCAGGCATCCGGCTCGTCGCATAGCGTCCGGGGGGAGAACCGCTCGGGAATTCAACAAAGCGGAGAGGGCGAAATCAGTCTCAGGGTAATATTTGACATGCTACAAGCTCAACAAGCGGCTATAGCCCAACTGCAAAGCCGCACCCAGAACCCGGACAGAGCAGAAAACGCTCCCCCTCAGGCAGCAACCGAGCAAAATGAACCGGTCATAGTGCAACCGGATGAAAGCGGTTCGGGGATCAATTCCGGAATTATCAAAATGCTGGAAGAGTTAACTAAGTGGGTCGAAACAGGGGAAAAAAGAATCGAAGCCAACGATAAAAAAGTCGAAACATATAACTCAAGGGTGGACCAGATACCGGGAGCACCTCCAGTATTGAAGGGCTTAGATGCCAAAAAGTTCGTACAAAAACCATTCCCGTCCAGCGCCGCTCCGAAGCCGATCCCCAAAAAATTTCGCATGCCCAATATTCCTAAGTACAACGGAACTTCGGACCCAAATGAGCATGTGACAGCCTATACTTGTGCAATAAAGGGGAACGATCTCGAGGACGACGAAATCGAGTCCGTCCTCCTGAAGAAATTCGGAGAAAATTTATCCAAAGGAGCGATGACGTGGTATCATAACTTACCACCTAACTCCATCGACTCTTTCGCTATGTTAGCTGACACATTTGTAAAAGCCCATGCAGGGGTCATTAAGGTTGAGACAAGGAAGTCTGACTTATTCAAAGTCAGACAACGTGACAAGGAAATGTTAAGGGAATTCGTATCCCGATTTCAAATGGAGCGGATGGATCTACCACCGGTTACAGACGACTGGGCAGTGCAAGCTTTCACCCAAGGGCTGAATACCGGTAGTTCTGCAGCATCTAGGCAACTCAAGCAGAGTTTGATCGAATACCCAGCCATCACCTGGGCAGATATCCACAACTGGTATCAGTCAAAAATCAGGATAGAGGATGACCAGGTCGGAGTCGCATCAGGTTCCTCTTATACAGCTAAGACCTTGGATCGACCTCAAAGAGACAACTTTCGTGAACCAAGATCGAACCGAGACAGGCATCGACCGTACCCGGAAGATCGACGGCTTGTATCGAGGGGACTCAAGGTCTCGAGACAGGAAAACAGGTACGAAGGGAACCAAAGAAACAGAAGGGCGTTGCCAAAAGGCAACTTCGAGAAAATTAACGATCAACAGGAGGCGCCCCGGTTGTCCGAGTATAACTTTAATGTCGACTCGGCAACCTTGGTTTCAGCAATTGGCCGCATCAAAGACACCAGATGGCCAAGACTATTGCAAACAGACCCCGCAAAGAGGGATCCTAACCTCGTATGTAAATATCATGGCAGTCACGGCCATAGAACTGAAGATTGCAGACAATTGAAAGAGGAAGTTGCCCGGTTGCTTGAAAACGGGCATCTTCGAGAATTTCTTAGCGACCGGGCAAGGGTTCATTATGAGAACAGGGATAGGCCGGCAGATCAAAGGGAGCCGAAACATACTATCAACATGATAATTGGGGGAACAGACGCACCCCAAGTACCAGTATTGAAGCGTACAAAAATTTCCATCACTCGAGAGAAACGAACTCGAGACTATGCACCTGAAGGGACCTTATGCTTCAGCGACAGGGAAATTGAGGGCCTTGCACAACCCCATAACGACGCACTGGTAATATCAATGTTGATACACGATACCCGAGTAAAGCACGTACTAATCGACCTTGGAAGTTCAGCCAACATAGTCCGGTCCTGGGTCGTCGAACAGCTGGGACTAACGAATCAAATCGTTTCCGAGGTCCGGATACTCAACGGTTTTAATATGGCATCGGAAACAACAAAGGGAGAGATAACTTTGATGGTGAACGTCGCCGGTACCACCAAGGCAACAAGATTCTGTGTAATCGAGGGTGACATGAGGTATAATGCCCTGCTCGGAAGGCCCTGGATACATGACATTAGGGCAGTAACCATCAACCTTGCACCAGATGCTAAAATTCCCATCGGCTGAAGGAATCACCACCGTTTATGGGGAACAGCATGCGGCGAGGGAGATGTTCGCGATAGAAGAAACAACATCGAAGTCCATCAATCCCCAACAGAAGACCAAATAGCAATCACAAAAGTCGCCTTCGACAGATGAGGGTGAGCGAGATCAGCCCGATGAAGACAGCTTCGGGGTACCCGATCCTTTGTTGTCCTGGATGAGGCCGACGCAACAAAGTCGACGATCGAGGAATTGGAGCAAGTCCCGATTCGCCATGACGCACCCAACCGGAAGGTATACCTGGGCTCGGGTTTGAACTCCGAGCTTAGGACCAAACTACTTTCTTTTCTTTCTGCTAATGAAAGCTCTTTTGCTTGGTCCCAAATGGATATGACAGGCATACCACCGGAGATTGCGACGCATAAGCTTAGCGTCGACCCAAAATTCCGGCCGGTCAAACAAAAAAGGAGGCCTCAATCCGAAGTCAAGCAGGTCTTCATTCAGGAAGAGGTAACCAAGCTTTTAAATATAGGGTCCATTCGGGGGGTAAAATATCCCGAATGGTTAGCTAACGTAGTTGTAGTGCCAAAAAAGGGGAACAAACTTAGAATGTGTATAGACTATAAGGACTTAAATAGAGCCTTCCCTAAAGATTCTTTCCCACTGCCCAACATCGATCGTATGATCGATGCTACTGCTGGCCACGAGACTTTAAGTTTTCTCGACGCCTATTTTGGATATAACCAGATACAAATGGATAAGGACGATCAAGAAAAAACGTCCTTCATCACTAAATATGGCACGTACTGCTATAACGTGATGCCATTCGGGCTTAAGAATGCGGGGGCTACATATCAGTGCCTGGTAAATAAAATGTTCGAAAACCATCTAGGTAAAACCATGGAGGTTTACATTGATGACATGTTGGTTAAGTCCCTGCGAGCAGAGGACCATCTTAGTCATTTGCATTAAATATTCGACATTTTGAAGAAATACAATATGAAGTTGAACCCGGAAAAATGCGCATTCGGGGTAGGTTCCGGGAAATTTCTCTGGTTCATGGTCTCAAACAGAGGAATAGAGATCAACCCGGACAAGATCAAAGCTATCGAAGATATAAAAGTCGTCGACAGCGTCAAGGCCGTACAGAAACTCACAGGCCGGATCGCAACATTAGGCCGTTTCATATCCCGGTCGTCAGACAGAAGCCACCAGTTCTTCAAT
This sequence comes from Nicotiana obtusifolia, assembly GCA_002018475.1. Lineage (NCBI taxonomy): Eukaryota > Viridiplantae > Streptophyta > Magnoliopsida > Solanales > Solanaceae > Nicotiana > Nicotiana obtusifolia. The sequence goes on along the minus strand of MCJB01047950.1, from coordinate 4,031 downwards.
CTACTAAAGAAGAAGAACGAATTTTCATGGGGACCGGAATGCCAACACGCTTTAGAGGAACTTAAGAGGTATCTTTCTAGCCCACCCCTATTACATACGCCTAAAATGGGCGAGCTATTATACCTTTATCTCGCTGTATCGGAGATAGCGGTGAGCGGAGTCTTAGTTCGAGAAGAACAGGGTACCCAGTTATGTTAGTAGAACATTAGGGGAAGCTAGCTCTAGCCTTATTAAGTGCTTCTAGGAAATTAAAACCATATTTCCAAAGTCATCTGATATGCGTAGTGACAACTTACCCACTTAGGAATGTCATGCATAAGCCCGAGCTATCGGGCCGACTGGCCAAATGGGCCATCGAGATCAGCGAGTACGATATCCAGTATCGACCTCGAACCTCGATAAAGTCGCAAGTACTGGCCGATTTTATCGCCGACTTCACACCGTCGCTTATTCCCCAAGTCGAAAAGGAACTCATGACTAAATCTGGGACTCCTTCGGGAGTGTGGACTTTGTTCACTGACGGGGCCTCGAATTCGAAAAGATCGGGTTTAGGTATCGTTCTAAAACCTCCGACCGGAAATACGATCAGGCAATCCATCAAAACCGTAAAATTGACTAACAATGAAGCCGAGTATGAGGCTATGATTGCAGGTCTCGAACTGGCGAAGAACCTTGGGGCGGAGATAATCGAGGCCAAAAGCGACTCTCTCCTTTTGGTCAACCAAGTGAACAGGACGTTCGAAATCAGAGAAAGTCGTATGCAAAGGAATGTAGATAAACTTCAAGTCACTTTGCACAGGTTCAAGGAATGGACCCTGCAGCACATTCCCCACGAACAAAACAGCGAAGCCGACGCTCTCGCGAACCTAGGATCGACGGTCGATGATGAAGAGATCGACTCCGAAAAAGTCGTACAGTTGATGAGATCGGTGGTAGAAGAAGGCCACGCCGAGGTCAACTCGACAAGCTTGATGTGGGATTGGAGGAACATGTACATAGAATACCTCAGCTCGGGCAAGGTTCCACACGACCCCAAAGAGTCGAGAGCTTTGCGTACAAAGGCAGCCCAATTTTGTTTGGCCAACGATGGAACCCTTTACAGGAAAACTTTTGGAGGACACTTAGCTATATGTCTCGGCCCCGGGGATACAGAATACATCTTGAAAGAGATACACAAAGGAGCCTGCGGCAATCATTCGGGCTCAGATTCACTAGTGCGGAAGGTAATCCGAGCCGGCTATTACTGGGTCGACATGGAAAAAGACGCAAAGGAGTTCGTGCGCAAATGCGATAGGTGTCAAAGACATGCACCGGTCATCCACCAGCCCGCTGAAACACTGCATTCGGTTATATCACCGTGGCCATTTATGAAGTGGGGGATGGATATAGTAGGACCACTCCCTCGAGCACCAGGTAAGGCTCAGTTCATCCTTTTTACAACTGACTATTTTTTTAAGTGGGTGGAAGCACAGGCTTACGAGAAATTTAGAGAAAAAGAGGTGATCGACTTCATATGGGATCACATCATCTGCCGATTTGGGATGCCTTCCGAGATCGTGTGTGACAATGGAAAGCAGTTCGTCGGCAGCAAGATAACAAAATTCTTCGAAGACAATAAAATCAAAAGAATATTGTCGACTCCCTACCATCCCAGTGGCAACGGCCAGGCGGAATCAACCAACAAAACTATTCTTCAAAATTTGAAGAAAAGGTTAATAGACGCCAAAGGAAGATGGAGAGAAATGTTGCCCGAAATCTTGTGGGCATATCGGACAACTGAAAAAACCAGTACCGGAGCAACTCCATTCTCTTTAGTGTACGGCGCCGAAGCTTTGATACCGGTCGAGGTAGGCGAACCGAGCATCAGATTTCAGCATGCAACCGAGGAATCCAACCAAGAGGCTATGAGTGTTAGCCTAGAACTGTTGGATGAGAGAAGGGAGGCTGCTTTAGTTCGAATGGCAGCTCAAAAGCAGAGAATCGAGAGATACTATAATCGAAGAGCTCGATTTCGACACTTCAACACTGGGGACTTGGTGCTCAGGAGAATCACTCCCAATACTCGAGACCCTAACGAAGGGAAATTGGGACCAAACTGGGAAGGTCCCTACACCATATTGAAGGCCACCGGGAAGGGTTCCTACAAGCTAGGGACTGTGGATGGTAAACAGTTGCCAAACAACTAGAATGTAAGCCACTTGAAGAGATACTACTGCTAAGGTATTTTACTTTGCCTTCCTTACTTTCTTTTTACTTCGTTTATCGATACTAACATATGCAGGACAGTTCGACATCGGACAAACACCGAACATTTAGGCTAAAAGCACGCACTGCACTCTTTTTCCCTTCGACCGGTTTTGTCCCAATTAGGATTTTCCGGCAAAGTTTTTAATGAGACAGCCATATGTCGTGCTACCGTAGATCAACCATATTGAATTCTCGCTGCATCTGTTTGTTTACTTTAATTTCGAGGGGCCGAAAAAAAGATCACCAGGAATCGATGTAAGGGTCAAACGGCCAGAAGAGCCGTACCCGAATAGAACGATCTAATTTGCCTCCGATCAATGAAGATGTACAATTATTCATCAAATTAACAAATTCATTCGATGTCTACATTGTGTTATCGAGCCTAAGGGCTCTTCTTATTATCTTCGCATTGATTATTACCGATATTATTGGAAGATGTACTTCAAGACCGGGGGGATAAGACCTAACAAGGCAAACCCCAAAACCGGCACACCGGGTTAAGGCCTTATCAAAGCTAATAAAGCACAAAGGGAGTTAAGACAATCTTGGCAATCCCGATTTATGGCCAAGGCCGGATCAAATTAAAAATTCTTAATTCGATCGAAGCTCTAAAAAACAGGGCTAAGTTAAACTTATTTGTTGAGGGTCCAAAATTTTGCTAAGGCATGAACCCGATCCCTACAAGTTAAATGGTTGAAAACAGGACAAATGACATCTTGTTAAAACTAGGCCAAGGCCAAGCTAATTATCTCTTAGAACAAGGCTAAGGCCTAACCAGTTATTAAGGTATTTTGAATTCGCTACGAGGCTAAAGCCGTGCTAATTACTAATTAGTCGGTCATGATTTATGGTACTAGCTAAGGCTAGATATTTTGACACATGAAAATCAAGGAACAAATTTGAGATATATATTGAACAAATATCATCATACAAGGTGGGATAATTACATCAGTCAGGCTACAGAAAATAAATACAACATCAATCCGAGCCGTCTTCGAATTCTTCAGGAAACATTTTCCTTCTCATTTCTTCCTCAACTTTCGATGCCTCTTCGACATCGGAGGACAAATCGAAGCCACGGGCCTTAAGCTCTTCGAGAACGGTAAGGCGAGTTTGGCATTCAGTATATTCGGTCAGCGCCTTTGATCGTTCGTGAGCTACTTCAGCATCAACTTTATATTGAGCTATTAAATTATCGGCTTTGGCCTTGGTAGCAGCGATTTCTAACTTTACTTCCTGAAGTCAGTTAGCCAGGGCCGCCCGTTCTTGGTTGAACGATTCAGCTTGGAGCCGATGGTATTCATTATCCTTCGTCAAGGCTCCGATTCTTTCCTGAGCTGCCGAGACTTGTCCTTGAAGAGTCATTGTCTCCGCAATTAGAAGCTCGATTTTGACTCTCCAACTGCTCGCTTCGGTTTGTGCCTCACTCAGCTCAGATCGAAGCTGATCCAACCGGGTGTCCGTTTTCCTCAACCGATCAATACAAGAGGCACGATCGGCTCGGAGATTCGCCAGTTCATTTTCAAGTCGCTGGTGTCGTTCCCACTCTTGCTCCATTCTTTCTTTCATACGAAGGAACACTTCGTGATTAAGCACCGCAGACTGTGGGAAGTCCAAAACAGAGTACTTTCAGTATGGGAATGTGAACCAAAAGTATCAAATATAATCTAAGGAGAGCAGAAAAACTTACTCTGTTTAGTGCCTGCTGAGATTCGTTGAAAAGTCAAGCCCAGTCCACGGCGTTCATAGCAGCTCGGTCCTCTTCAGTTACCAAGCCGTGAAGG
>MCJB01047949.1:0-59529 GCA_002018475.1 Nicotiana obtusifolia | reverse complement strand
ACTTGTTTATACATACCCAACATTTGTCTATACACTACTGACATTGTCTATTGAGCCTCTACAAGAACAGACATTAACATCCTATGTCGGAACAGGGCCCCGACATGCCCAAAATGTCTATACAAAATGCATACCCAAATATAGCAAGTCCGAAAGATGAATCTTGCTATGTCTGCCGAACTGGTGGCCTACTGCGGTGGGGGAGCTCCGTCTGTCAATCTATTAGGACCTGCAGCACGATATGCAGCGTCCACAAAATAAAGGACGTCAGTACGGAAAATGTACTGAGTATGTAAGACAGGAGACACAATATAAGAGCAGTAATATAAGTATCAGGATAGAAACATGTAACTTGTAGCAACGGAATTACCTCTGAGGGCAGCGACCATGACACGTCGTAATATTTATGTCTAATTACATGCTTTCATTGCGTCGTCATTATATTGCCTGTTTCCATCATTACAGCATTATACTATTACCTTTGCGAGTTTGCCATTTCCAAATACATTCACATTACCGGGCGTTACGTAATCGTTACCTTAACCCACTATATGTGCCACTGTGGGCTTGTCATTTTCATATACGTTTATTGTTACCGAAATCGTTTACATAACCATTACCTCATACAATCACACACATGCCTCCATGGGCTCATAATCATACCCGGCCATTTCTAGGCTCGATCCCAACTACCCGGCCCTTACTAGGCTCGGTCATAACTACCCGGCCATTATTAGCCTCGGTCATAACCCAACTGATCAGTGGTTGCACAATAGGTGTCGTACTCGGCCGACTATAGCGCGGCTCGGTAGAGTAAAATANTCGTGGATGTGTTACTGCATTTTAGGCACAAGATTTACAAAACGTGGATGTACCCTGTCACTTGTTTATACATACCCAACATTTGTCTATACACTACTGACATTGTCTATCGAGCCTCTACAAGAACAGACATTAAACATCCTATGTCGGAACAGGGCCCCGACATGCCCAAAATGTCTATACAAAATGCATACCCAAATATAGCAAGTCCGAAAGATGAATCTTGCTATGTTTGCCGAACTGGTGGCCTACTGCGGTGGGGGAGCTCCGTCTGTCAATCTATTAGGACCTGCAGCACGATATGCAGCGTCCAGAAAATAAAGGACGTCAGTACGGAAAATGTACTGAGAATATAAGACAGGAGACACAATATAAGAGCAGTAATATAAGTATCAGGATAGAAACATGTAACTTGTAGCAACGGAATTACCTCTGAGGGCAGCGACCATGACACGTAGCAATATTTATGTCTAATTACATGCTTTCATTGCGTCGTCATTATATTGCCTGTTTCCATCATTACAACATTATACTATTACCTTTGCGAGTTTGCCATTTCCAAATACATTCACATTACCGGGTGCATTACGTAATCGTTACCTTAACCCACTATCTGTGCCACTGTGGGCTTGTCATTTTCATATACGTTTATTGTTACCGAAATCGTTTACATAACCGTTACCTCATACAATCACACACATGCCTCCATGGGCTCATAATCATACCCGGCCATTTCTAGGCTCGATCCCAACTACCCGGCCCTTACTAGGCTCGGTCATAACTACCCGGCCATTATTAGCCTCGGTCATAACCCAACTGATCAGTGGTTGCACAATAGGTGCCGTACCCGGCCGACTATAGCGCGGCTCGGTAGAGTAAAACAAATACATATATATATATATATATATATATATATGATGCACGTCATGCATTGCGAGTTTATTTATGACTTGTGTCCTTGACTTGTTACATTTATTACCCCTCCTTTCTCAGGAAATTTAGAGTACCCCTTTAACATAATAGTTATGGGACTCAAGGGTTTCCGTCAACATTGTTACCACAAAGCAAGAATAATCATTCCATAGAGGGAAAACACAACATAAGCAATACTAGCTTCTAAGAATAGAATGTTCTTTGGGGCTCATTCGAGGCATTGTATTCAATAGGAATCGTGCAAAAGAAAGAACGGTATAGTCTTACATACCTGGTACTTATTGCGTCGGTTCTCAAGCTACGCAATTTGCCACAATTCTTTAATCTACAATTAAAGAATAGTTCAATGATTACTCACTACGCGTGATAGCTACCATTTAATCACAATTTCCTACATCCATGTGGTGGTTCTCTACACCCTTCCTTCCTTAAACCCGTTAATCGTATTTACAGCACATGCAACCCAATTACGACCCCTAATAATCATGACCCATTCCGTTTAACCCCACTCATTTTGATTTCATGGCTTCTAGTCATACTCCCATAAGTTCTTACAGACATGCAACCCCCTATCATGAATGTTTAAGGGAAACCCACATGAAAGGGAGTAGTAACTTACCTTGCATGTGAAATATTTGACCCTCTTCTCTGATTTCCTCAATTTCTAGGTCTTTGCTTCTAATGGGGTTCGTAGGAGGGGGAAACTCAGGTAGGGTTTCCTTTAATCCTTCAATTTCTTGCTTCCCTTCTTCAATTTAGAGTTTGGAAGAGAGAGATTTGGTTGTTCAGATGTGAGAGCTTTGAGAGGGGTCATTTGGGGGCTTTCTACTATGCTTAGACTTAGAAAAATGAAGAAGGGACGGGTTTGGGTCCCTTTTATAGGCCTAGGAGTAAGTGGCACACGTACCTGAAAACTTCAGGTTTGCGATCGCATACCCACCGCAAACGGGGTATGCGGTTCGCATTTTGGTCGCAGATCTTACCTTAAAAATCTGTTGCATTATGCGACGCAGGAGGGCCAGAATGCGGTTCGCATTTTCAATAATGCGATCGCATTCTGGTCGCATTTTGGGCATTCCTTCTCACCCAGGTTGTTGTCTCACTATGCGATGGAAGGTGTCATTTATGCGGTCCGCATTTCAGTTATGCGGTCCGCATTCTGGACGCATTTTTGACACAACTTCAACCCAGAACTCTGTTCCATTATGCGACGGAACATGTCGCATTTGTGGTCCGCGTTTTGATTATGCGGTCCGCATACTGACCGCATTTTCGATACATTTTCAGCCCAGAATTCTGTCTCAATTTGCGACCCCTATGTCAGATATGCGGTCCGCATTTGTGCTTTGCAGTCCACATACCTGGCTACGCGACACCTTTGTCCTTTTTCTTAACTTTAAACCATTTTTCGAGTTCTTGGGTCCTCATATGTGAGCTATTCCACAGCGTATTTTAATGTACGAGTTTTACGGGTTGTAACAGGGACGAGGAATTGCCTCACCAGTGGGTGCCGACCTCAACTCGGCATCCTTCGAGAGACCTGCAAAATGAATTTTCAAAAGGCTAAGTGTTGGTATCGATTGTCTTGGAATATGTGAACGTTACTAAAGCTCACCATGATTCTTGGCCTCCCAAAAGCCTTTCGATATCTCTCTCCAGGCCCGTTTAGAATATGACCTTTGGGCCACGACCTTCCTGACCCACTCCTCTAAATGTTGAATCGCGGCCGGTGCCTGGGAAACAGTTGCACATCACAATACGTCGGTTAAACATTGGAAGAAAATAATAAGAGATCTTAAATGAAGAGACGCTTACGTTTCATGTTCCACTTTTCAGGGAATGGCATATTATCGGCAGGGATCAGATCGGAGGTCTTGATTCGAACAAATCGACTCATCCAACCCCGGTCCCTATCTTCATCAATGCTCGAGAACGGAGCCTTGCTAGCCCGTCGAGCAAGTTTTATCAGCCCCCCTCGGAACATTCGGGAACTGTATAATCGGAGTAAATAATCGATGGTGAAAGGGTGCCCCCCTTCGACCTTACCCACGAAAAAACGAAAGAGGTAGATTATACGCCACACTGAGGGATGGACTTGACCTAGGGTAACATTATATCTCCTACAAAATTCAACGATTATAGGGTCTATGAGACCTAATGTGAAAGGATAGGTATATACACTTAGATATCCCTCCACATGTGTGGTAATAGCTTCATTCGGGGAAGGGATTACCACATCTTTATCAGTCAAATGGCATTCAGCCTTCACCCTTTCAAGATGTCTTTGAGTGATCGAGCTAATGTACTGCGAGACCGGTTCGCCTCGGCCAGGCACCGGGGAAGGCTTCTCGACTTTGAAGTCGGAGCCTATGAATCACCCTACTGGTATAAAGGCTTTTAATGGAGGTTCCATGGAGGGTTCCTCAGTATGGACGGGCTCAGCCTCTTCAACAGACTGAGCAGGGGAAGGTTGTTGTTTCTGGGGAACTGATTTAGAAGTTTTAGCCATGATGGTAGAAGTAGCAGAAGCGAGAAGTAGAAGAAAAAGGATGTTTCTGATGAAAAAATCTAAAGGAAACAAATTGATAAGCAGCGTAAAAGTAAAGAATGAAATACAAAGAAGGAAAGAAGTATTTATACTTTTTCAAAAAGCGGTGGTTCAGAGCACGATACAAAGAAGCATTAAATGTTGTACGCAGAGGTTGTAGAGTTCTGGGGGTGGATGGGACAAGCAATGATTTCCCATGTTGATAATCACGTGCGTCACGGCGCTGCCGTCACATGCTAATACGGAGTCCTTTAGGGTTGAGTGATTTGGTGCCTCTGACTTCGAGTCAGGCTTAATAAAGGTGTTGGTCGTTTAATCGGGGATCTCAAAGAACGAAGGTTCATATCGTTTTTTGTCCTTACTCTCCAATAAACGAGAGGACTATCTATATTGGGTCGGATATAATTGACCGCATGAGGAGGATCGAGCCCGGGCTTAATGCAAGACTGGATATCTATTCGGGGTCAGCAAGGCAGGTACGGAACTGGAGCAACCGATATGGGACAATCAGCATCGGTCGGCGCATGCACACCTCGTAACGGAAGATCATTTTCAAACGGATATCTCGTGGATTCCTAATATCTCGGCGGGAGTGAAGGTCTCAACGGTCATAGACGTTAAATCATTGTTTTAGGGATTCCACCCCGTAATTGAAGGGATTTTATCTTGTAATTAGGGTTTTACCATATTAAGGATTCTTTCTTTTACCTATAAGAAGGATATCTACCTTCATTGTAAGACACAACAGATACAAGTAAAAATACTAAGAACTGCTACTGTTATTATCGAAATTAGTCATCCTTATTGTGTTTCATTATCAGCGATCCAATTACTGCAGTTTGATTATTCCTTTCTATTTATTATATTCCAATTATTTGCCATTATATTTTATATTGTATTAAACTAATTCGCACATCCTTAACACTACGAATAAATTCAATTGTTACTCGAATTTAAGAGTAAATAATATTCTGTGTTAGCTTTGTCTAATTCCTTGTATCATACAACTGGTGGTTGACCTAACGATATCTGCAGAGTTGCATCCTAATTAAGATATTGGAAGGCGCACCAACTTTCATCTGTTGTGAGAAAAACTCTTCTACGTGTCTAATAATAATAATAAGTAATGAGAATTGAAATAAATAAGAAAAAGTACGTAATTTTGGAATTTCTTGTTAAAATAACATAAACATGTTTAAAGTGTCCTATGGATAGCTTTAAAAACGACTTGATATATAGAGAAATTAAGATGAATTTAGATACTCGTGATCATAAATCTAATGGTCTAGCAGTTAATGAAGTAACTAAAAATTTTAAGTATTAGAATTCACATTCAAACAAAAAGCACTAAAGGTTTCTTCCTTTCTAAACTTTGGTCAGCATAATTATCTGATATTACTAATATCGTACAGGACGAATCAAAATAATAAGCAAGCAATTTTCAAGAATACCCTAAATTTAAATGTTGATGGAATAAAGAAGAAATATGTTTTTAATTTTCTTGGAATATCCAAATAAGACTGACGAGGTACATTTTTTATCTATCCCATTTCGTATGTCACTATTTCTACGTGATGATTGAGGAGCTAAACACATTTTCATTGACTACAAATTTATGAATATTGAAAAATAAAAAATCATGATTTATCGTATTATATGGTCTCAAACTTTGTAAATTTAATTTCAAAGAAGTTAAGATTCAGTGTGGGATTCACACAAGTATTGAAAGTTTGAGGGTGTGTTTGGTACTAGGAAAATATTTTTTGGAAAATATTTTTTAATTTTTTCATATTTGGTTAGCTTAAATGTTTTGAAAAATATTTTCCTCATGAATTCATTTTCCTTCAATTGGAGGAAAATGTTTTCCCTATTAAAAGGAGGAAAAATATTTTTCAAAACTCTTGTTCAACTTTCTCCACCCTATTCCTCATCCCCACCAATCACCCCACNCCCCTACCCCCAACCCCACCCTTGCCCATCACCCACCCTAAATAGAAATATTGTTATGAGTACTTTTTTTATTTCAACAAAATGAGTATATTCTTTTCATGACGTATAAAAGATATTTTATTTCATTCCAACAAACGAATACTTTTTTTCTCATGATGTAGAAAAAATATTTTCTTTCATCTTTTCATGATTTGAAAAAGTATTTTTTTTTATTTCAGTAAATTAAGTATTTTCTTTTGTTTTCTTTTCATGATGTAGAAAAAATATTTTCTTTCGTTCAACAAAATGAGTAATTTCTTTTCATGTTGTAGAAAGGATACTTTTTTTTCAACAAAAAAAGTATTTTCTTTTAGTCATCGAGCTGAAATTTCAACGTTGTTCTTATGTGAAAGAGTAAAGTAGCACATTAGTTCCTTTGGATTTGTGTGAATTTTTAAAAAAATAATTATATTACTGAAGAAAATAGATTCCCGGATAGTGCGGGGGTAAGGGGGAGGGAAGAAGTACAGGAAGCATGAAATTTTTGGGAAAGGTGGGTTGAGGAGAGTAAAAAAATTATTTTTCTAAAAATATTGAGTACTCTCTAATTAAACACTAGAAAATATTTTTAAATTTTTTTTTCACTCACCGAGCAAACAAGGGAAAAAGAAAAATATTGAAAAATGTTTTTCAAAACACACCCTGAGTTAGAGAAATAATATATGAAGCTTAGCTGAGGGTGATTATTAAAGGAGAATTAAATTATCATTTTGTTTTATTGTTAATTAATCATTGCAATTGGACTGTAAGAGAAATAACAAGGTGGGGACCCAGAAGCGCTCAACAAATGGAATGTTAAGAAAGGCGGAGCAAAGGAAAGAGAGAAAAAAAGAAAATCGCCAAAGAAAGACGCAGAAGAAGACGACCCGCACCTTTTCGTCAGTTCTTTTCCCCTTTCTTTCTCTAAAGTTTTCTCTGTATTGACTTCTAATCAAAGGTTTTTCTTCTTTCTAGCTTTTCTGTTTGATGCATTTGTTGAATTTGAATGATCCGGTTTGGGCCACAGCTGAATTTTGTACCTCTTTAATCTTAGGATTTCATAAGACTAGTGAAATGCAGACAATTTTATTTGATCTGATTATGTGATTGGAATTCTGTGAAATTGGTATATATATATTCGAAAATAGGAACCGCAAAGGGTTTGTCGGTTAATGATTTTTGGTTGTTAATTTTGCGAACTATTTGAGGCAGTATTCCAGAGGAGGTAACTGATGAATTCTATTTAAAATTGCATTTTTTATATTAACATGATGGCGGTGTCCCGGTCAGCTTGTGATAACTAATGTTTTAGACAGATGAGAGGAAATTGATTAACTTTTTTGCCTCTACTGGGATTTAATATTGCATCTCTATGAATTATGTTTTCCTATACATAAATGTATGTTCCTGTAACTATTAAATGCTTAGCGCCATTAATTTAAGTGATGCCTGCATTTTTGGTGCCATTTGTGTATGCAACCAACTTGTGGATGTGGATATCATAATGACATTTGTTACCGTGAAAAGTATTCTATAAACTATTATGTTGCTACCTGAAGCGTGGATATCTGAACTAATGTGCAGTATTTCTGGTTCCAGACACTGAATGCTTTCTGAATGTTGCTGCATTCTCCTCCCATCTCATATTAGAAGTATATCGGATAAGACACAACAGGTAAAGAATTGATGTTTTCCATATGTAACAATTCGTAATTTGGTACTTTTCCAAATACCAAACTTTAAGTTACAAATCGTTGAAGTAGTTAGATGACATTGCAGATGTGGCCTTTATATGTTCTCTTGAGTAAGTTTTCAAGGACAGAAGAAGAATACTCTCAAGGATCTGCAAGGGATCGTTTAAGCTTGGTAGAGTCCTTCCTTTGTAAACAATCAGTTGGCACAAACAAATACCACAATACAGTCCTCTCATGTTCGTATTTTTGTGAAGTGAGTCCATTTGCTCTATTCACAACTCTATCATTTGCTTTTTGGGCACTTTTTTGAAGTCTTTTGCTAATTTAAAATTTTGAATGTTGGCTAATATGTGTAGATAAATGTTTGTATAATCTATATTTTTAGCAAGTGGCTTCTTGATATATGCCCAATTGTTTGTCTAGTCTTAACAATCAGTCTGTGCTTGTCACTATAGGTTCCACATATTAACCAGTTACATTCATGGGACTGTGGTCTTGCTTGTGTTTTAATGGTTTTGAGGACTCTCGGTATGGATTATGATATGCAAGAACTTGAAGAGCTTTGCTGCACTTCAAGGTACGTCTTTTAAAAGCTTTCAAAATTTACTCCTTGTTCTATAAGTACTTCTTTTGCTCTGTTGTGAGGATAAATATCATATTTAACTTCTACTTCATTCATCCTTTTCTTTAAGTTGTTTTAATCTAATTGCTTATTGGGGAATTCCCTCTTTGCATCTCTGCAATACTAAGTTAATTTGAGTCTGCATTACCTAAAAGCCCATAATTGTATATCATGTATTTTTTGATGTCTTACCTCAGTTGATTCTATGTTATTTTATTAGACCTTTACTTTTTACATGTTTCTCCATGTGTTTGGATCTTCAGAAGGATTAAATAACTGTCATTTTGGTGCTATATGTAAAGAGTCAACATATTTGGACCTAGAGGTGATTGGGGCAATATATGCTATTCCTATAAATGGGTGATCGCTACATTGATTGTACATAATGATGAGCTCTTATGATAAACTACAAAGCATGTTAAAAGGAAGTACACACTTTCCCTCCTACTATGAAAACTGTTAGTTTTATAGATATGTATATAATAGAGTATGTATATATAATAGAGTCTTGTCCCACATTGGTAGAAGTGTAGTATGTGCTTGTAGAATATAGTTATAAATAAGGACTTCTTGTATTGAATATCAATATCAATAATATATTTTCTTTCTCCTGTGCTTTCTCACATGGTATCAGAGCTATCGTGAGAGTTTTATCGCTGTGCATAAATTCCAGCGACTCCGGGAAGAGGAATCAGTCACCGGAAGTCTTTTTCCGGCGACCTATTTCAAGGCTATTTGCGTCTGCCTTGTTTCTGTCAGTGTTGTGCAAAATCCAACACTACCATAGGGGTCGTCGGTGTCCGGCGACCAAACCCCAGTGAAAAACTCCGGCAGCCACTGTTTCACGTGCTCCCACGCGCCACCAGAAGCTCACGCGCCGGCGCGTACAGCTAGTTCCGGCCATTTTTTGAAAAAGTTCCTTCAGGGCAGTTGGGTCGCCTGGTAATTCCGATCCTACCCCTGCTGTTTTCGTTTTATTTCAACCACTTTGAGTTTTCTCCGGCAGCTACAGTAATTTCCAGCCGCTACAGTAAAAATCCAGCAGCTACAGTAAAATTCCAGTAGCTCCAGTAGTCTTTTTACTTTGTTTTCAGTGTGTTACAGCTTGATTCCTTCTCTTATTTGCAACAATGTCTCTCAGATATGATGTTTTTGGGCCTAGAAACATGAGTTTTGGAAGCACTAGTGGTGCTATGATTACCTCGGAGCCCTTAATGGGAAGTTCAAACTATTTAGCTTAGGCTTCATCTGTCGAGTTGTGGTGTAAAGGTCAAGGTGTTCATGATCATCTAATCAAACAATCCAGCGAAGGAGATGAAAAGGCGATAGCACTTTGGGCAAAGGTTGATTTTCAGTTATGTAGCATCTTGTGGCGATCTATTGATTCCAAGTTCATGCCCTTATTTCGTCCATTCCAGACATGTTATTTGGTTTGGGCAAAGGCTCGTACCTTATACACTAATGACATATCTCGCTTCTATGATGTGATATCGTGGATGACAAACTTAAAGAAGCAGGAATTAGATATGTCTACTTACTTGGGTCAAGTACAGGCAGAGTCATGGAGGAATTTGAGAATTTGATGCCAGTCTCTGCTAGTGTCGAGAAACAACAAGAGCAGCGACAGAAGATGTTTCTAGTTCTTACTCTCACTGGACTTCCTAATGATCTTGATTCAGTATGCGATCAGATTTTGGCTAGTCCGACTGTCCCCACAGTTGATGAAGTATTCTCTAGATTACTTCGCCTTGCTGCAGCACGAAGTCACCCAGTGACCTCACCACAGATACTTGATTCCTCTGTTCTCGCATCCCAGACAGTGGATGTTCTAGCATCTCAAACTATGGAGAATAGACGAGGAGGAGGTCGTTTTGGAAGATCTAGACCCAAATGTTCTTATTGTCACAAACTTGGACACACTCGTGAAATGTGCTATTCCCTGCATGGTCGTCCATCCAAAAATGCTCACATTGCTCAGACCGAGCCTACAGGTAACCAGGGAGTTTCGTTATCTAAAGAAGAATATAATGAGCTCCTCCAGTATCGCGCAAGTAAGCAGACATCTCCACAAGTAGCCTCAATTGCTCAGACTAATACTTCAGTTGCTGGTTATTCTTTTGCGTGTGTTTCCCAGTCTTCTACTCTTGGGCCATGGGTCATGGACTCAGGCGCCTCTGATCACATCTCTGGTAACATGTCACTTTTGTCAAATATTGTACATTCACAGTCTCTTCTCACTGTTACTTTAGCCAATGGCTGTCAAACTAAGGCCAAAGGAGTTGGACAAGCTCATCCCTTGCCTTCTATCACCCTAGATTCCGTTCTTTATGTTCCTGGCTGTCCTTTTAGTCTTGCATCTGTTAGTCGTTTAACTCGTGCACTCCATTGTGGTATATATTTTATTGACGATTCTTTTATTATGCAGGACCGCAGTACGGGACAGACGATTGGTACAGGACGTGAATCAGAAGGCCGTTACTACCTTAACTCACTCAGTCCTTCCACAACATGTCTAGTTACAGATCCTCCAAACTTAATCCACAAACGTTTAGGACATCCGAGTGTATCCAAACTTCAGAAGATGGTACCTAGTTTATCTAGTTTGTCTAAATTAGATTGTGAGTCGTGTCAGCTTGGGAAACATACTCGAGCTTCCTTTCCACGTAGTGTTGAGAGTCATGCAGAGTCTATTTTCTCCTTAGTTCATTCTGATATATGGGGTCCTAGTAGAGTCAGTACAACCTTGGGATTTCGTTATTTTGTAAGTTTTATTGATGATTATTCAAGGTGTACTTGGCTTTTCTTAATGAAAGATCGTTCTGAATTATTTTCTATATTCCAGAGTTTCTGTGCTGAAATCAAAAACCAATTTGGTGTTTCTATTCGCGTTTTTCGAAGTGATAATGCCTTAGAATATTTATCTTCTCAGTTTCAGCAGTTTATGACTTCTCAAGGAATTATTCATCAGACATCTTGTCCTTATACCCCTCAACAAAATGGGGTTGCAGAGAGAAAGAATAGGCACCTTATTGAGACTGCTCGTACACTTCTAATTGAATCTCGTGTTCCGCTGCGTTTCTGGGGCGATGCAGTTCTCACATCTTGTTATTTGATTAATCGAATGCCTTCATCTTCCATCAAGGATCAGGTCCCTCATTCAATATTGTTTCCCCAGTCACCCTTATACTCTCTTCCACCTCGTGTTTTTGGGAGCACATGTTTTGTTCATAATTTAGCACTTGGGAAAGATAAGTTAGCTCCTCGTGCTCTCAAGTGTGTTCCTTGGTTATTCTCGTGTTCAGAAGGGATATCGTTGTTATTCCCCTAATCTTCGTAGGTACCTTATGTCAGCTGACGTCACATTATTTGAGTCTAAACCCTTCTTTACCTCTGCTGACCACCTTGATATATCTGACGTCTTACCTATACCTACCTCTGAGGAGTTTACTATATCTCCTTCTCCACCTTCGACCACAGAAGTTTCACTCATACCAACCGATGATGAGTCTAGTGTTGTTCCACCACTCTTGACTTATCATCGTCGTCCACGCACTACATCGGGCCCCACTGGTTCCCGTCCTGCACCTGTCCCTGCTCCTACTGCGGACTTGTCTCTTCCTAATACACCGATTGCACTTCGGAAAGGTATACGGACCACACTTAACCCTAATCCTTATTATGTTGGTTTAAGTTATCATCGTCTGTCATCTCCCCATTATGCTTTTCTGCTTTGTCCTTGGTTTCCATTCCTAAGTCTACAGGTGAAGCGTTGTCTCATCCAGGTTGGCGACAGGCTATGAGTGACGAGATGTCTGCTTTACATACTAGCGGTACTTGGGAGCTTGTTCATCTTCCTTCAGGTAAATCTACTGTTGGTTGTCGTTGGGTATATGCAGTCAAAGTTGGTCCTGATGGCCAGGTTGATCGACTTAAGGCCCGTCTTGTTGCCAAGGGATATACTCAGATATTTGGGCTCGATTACAGTGATACTTTCTCTCCCGTGGCAAAAGTGGCATCAGTTCGCCTTTTTCTATCCATGGCTGCGGTTCGTCATTGGCCTCTCTATCAGCTGGATATTAAGAATGCGTTTCTTCACGGTGATCTTGAGGATGAAGTTTATATGGAGCAACCACCTGGTTTTGTTGCTCAGGGGGAGTCTCGTCACCTTGTATGTCGCTTGCGTCGGTCACTTTATGGTCTAAAGCAGTCTCCTCGAGCCTGGTTTGGTAAGTTCAGCACGGTTATCCAGGAATTTGGCATGATTCGTAGTGAAGCTGATCACTCTGTATTTTATCGGCACTCTGCTTCAAGTCTCTGCATTTATCTGGTAGTCTATGTTGATGATATTGTTATTACTGGCAATGATCAGGATGGTATTACCAATCTGAAGCAACATCTATTCCAGCACTTCCAAATAAGGATCTAGGCAAATTAAAAGTACTTTCTAGGTATTGAGGTTGCTCAGTCTAGCTCAGGCATTGCTATTTCTCAACGAAAATATGCTTTAGACATTCTTGAGGAGACAGGGATGATAGGTTGCAGACCTGTTGACACTCCGATGGATCCGAATTCTAAACTACTGCCAGGACAGGGGGAGCCGCTTAGCGATCCTGGAAGCTATAGGCGGTTGGTTGGTAAATTGAATTATCTCACAGTGACTAGACCCGACATTTGTTATCCTGTGAGTGTTGTAAGTCAGTTTATGAATTCTACCTGTGATAGTCATTGGGATGTAGTTATACGCATTATTTGGTATATAAAATCGGCTCCAGGCAAAGGGCTATTGTTTGATGATCGAGGTCATGAGCAGATTGTTGGATACTCAGATGCTGATTGGGCAGGATCACCTTCTGATAGACGTTCTACGTCTGGATATTGTGTGTTAGTAGGAGGAAACTTGGTGTCTTGGAAGAGTAAGAAACAGAATGTAGTTGCTCGCTCTAGTGCAGAAGCAGAATATCGAGCAATGGCTATGGCAACATGTGAGCTAATATGGACCAAACAATTACTCAAGGAGTTGAAATTTGGTGAAACCAGTCAGATGGAACTTGTGTGCGATAATCAAGCCGCGCTTCATATTGCATCAAATCCGGTGTTCCATGAGAGAACTAAACACATTGAGATTGATTCTCACTTCATCAGAGAAAAGATACTCTCAGGAGAGATTACTACAAAGTTTGTGAGGTCGAATGATCAGCTTGCAGATATTTTCACCAAGTCCCTAACTGGTACTCGTATTGGTTATATATGTAACAAGCTCGGTACATATGATTTATATGCACCGGCTTGAGGGGGAGTGTTAGTTTTATAGATATGTATATAATAGAGTATGTATATATAATAGAGTCTTGTCCCACATTGGTAGAAGTGTAGTATGTGCTTGTAGAATATAGTTATAAATAAGGACTTCTTGTATTGAATATCAATATCAATAATATATTTTCTTTCTCCCGTACTTTCTCACAAAAACTAAAGCATGAAGCACTGATTGGTGGCATCAACCGTGCTATGGAAGAAATGCTTCTTTCCAAGGAAGATTGAACCAAATCTCCTAGATTTACTTGTCAGACATGTTTCACCTATTTCCGATGCTAGATTAATCCTTTTAGATGAGTGAACAAAGCCTTCAATGCTAGAGAAAGAGAGAACTTCCGGTCTAGCCCTCTTCCATCTTCTTTCTTTTTTGAAGTCTCTGCATCAGTTCTTAGTTTTCTTGTAATCTTAAACTACGAACATGATTAGCCTTTTCCATTTCATTCTGGTGATATTCTCATTCTCGAGCTGGATCTTGCAGTTAATTCTATGGGAAAAGTGTCCCTTTATGCTTTAAAGCACGTAGTCGGATTTTGACTTTGCAGGATTATTGAGAGAAGCAAAATTATACTATTCATGGAGAAGCATGTGGTATATTTTTGGACATTGCAAAAAAAGATAAAATTGAATTGACTAGATTAAAGGCTATGTTGCTCGGACTCTCCGAAAATGTTGCCGGGTGGGTATTGGATCCTCCAAAAATAGTGTATTTTTGGAGGATCCGATACGGGTGCGACATCATTTTGGAGAGTCCCCACAATATAGATTAAAGGTGGTTCAAAAAAAAATATTTGTGGATATTATTAACTACAACTTGTTTGGGACTAAGGCGTAGTTGTTGTTGTTGGTAATTTGAAATTTTAAACTTACCATTTAACAATCCACAAAGACAAAGTAAGACCAGCGCTCTAGGACTCAGGTAGTAATTGGCCACTGGTATGTTTACGTTCGAATTAAGACTCGCTGTTTTAGACGTAACAACCCATGATGATGTCACACCCCAGAACTGTATGAGCTCGTGACCAGCACCCACTTGTTTTTTCATTTAGTGCACCTCATGTCTCGCATTTGGGTTCCTTGCTGGATAGCTTGAGTTCAAATGAAACATTCATTCACTTACCTCTTATATGAATGAGATAAAATGCTTCACAAAGTTTATTGACGTTGTTCTTAATCCTTGCAGTATTTGGACTGTTGATCTGGCATATTTGTTGCAGAAATTTTCTGTCAACTTTTCCTACTTCACAGTCACATTAGGAGCAAATCCAAGGTTCTGCGTGGAGACATTTTACAAGGTGGAGTATTTATGGCTGATTTTATGCACTTAGAATTGCTTACATTTTTTGCTGCTCTTCACTGGAAGGCTGTTAGAAATGAAATGAGTAACTGGAAAAATATAACTGAGGATAATACCTATATACATCAGCAATTTGACATTGTATGTATTTTTTTTTTTTTAAAAGATTCAGTAGCATATTCATCTGATGTGTTTATGTGTTCAACTGCTGTTACCATGTCAAATGTCTGTGACATAACATACGAAATAGGTTCGTTGTGAAGAAAACATATAAAATATATTTAGTGTGAACTGTGAAGAGCATCACATCAACTTCTCGTTATCACTCTTGAATAGAACTTTCAGGGGATAAAATAACCTGTTAGAGATTGCTCTCATTGTGATTCACACTTTTGCAAGTATTTCAAGCTTCTAAATATGCATGATGTAATTGCACCTAAGGATGTGGCTCAGTGGTCAATAAAGGGGGTTGAGAACCATGAGGTCCCGGGTTCAAATCCCATCGGTAGAAAAAACACTAGGGTGTCATTTGGTTGGAAACAAGTTATCCCAGGATTAAATATTCCGGGATTAGTTATCCCACCTTTTCATAGGGATAAAAAAACACTACAATCCCGGGATTAATTATACTGCAATTTTGTTCCAACCAAACATGGGATAACTCAAAAACAACAATAACAACATACCCAGTATTATTCCATATTGTTGGGTCTGGGGAGGATAGTGTGTACGCAGCCCTTACCCCTACTTTGTGAGGATAGAGAGACTGTTTCGAATAGATGATCGGCTTAGGAAAGCATAAGCACCACATTAATAAAATATAAACAAGAAGGGACATCACCAAAATCGATATAGAACCAGAATAAAGGCAACAAGATAGTAGACTACCTACTCTACTACCCTAATCTCGACCTCCATGCCTTCCTATCAAGGGTCATGTCCTCGGTTAGCTGAAACTATGCCATGTCTTGCTTAATCGCCTCTCCCCACCTCTTCTTTGGCCTACCTCTACCTCTCCGTAGGCCCTCCAATGTCGATCTCTCACACCTTCTCAGAGGCGTCTGTGCTCCTCCTCCTCACATGACAAGACCACCTAAGGCGCTTCTCGCATCTTTGTCCTCAATAAGGGCCACACCCATCTTGTCGCGAATAACCCCATTTCTAATCCTATTTAACCTGGTGTGCCCGCACATCCATCTCAACATCCTCATCTCTGCTATCTTCATCTTCTGGACATGAACAATCTTGACTGGCCAACACTCAGCCCCATACAACATCGTCGGTCTGACCACCACTCTGTAGAACCTACCTTTTAAGTTTCGGTGGAACCTTCTTGTCACACAAAACACTGGAAGCGAGTCTCCATTTCATCCATCCTGCCCCAATACGATGTGTGACATCTTCATCAATCTCCCCAACCTCCTGAATAATAGACTCAAGGTACTTAAAACTTCCTCTCCTAGCGATGACCTGCGAGTCCAGTCTCACCTCCCCTTCCCTCATTGAGTCTCACCAGTGAACTTACACTCCAAGTATTCTTCTGTCTTGGTCTTACTCAACTTGAAACTTTTAGACTCCAAGGTCTGCTTCCATACCTCTAGCTGCGCGTTCACACTGCCTCGCGTCTCGTCAATCAATACAATATCATCTGCAAATAGCATGCACCTCGACACCTCTCCTTAGATGTGGTGCGTCAGTTGTCCATCGCCAGGGCAAAAAAAAAAAGGCCGAGTGCCGACCCCCGATGCAATCCCATCATAACCGAAATACGGTCCGAGTCCCATCCACCGTTCTTGCTTGGGTCTTTGCTCCATCATACATGTCCTTAATCACCCGAATGTAGGCAACATGTACACCTCTAGCCTCCAAACATCTTCACAAAACCTCCCTTTGAACTTTATCGTACGCCTTTTCTAAGTTGATGAACACCATATGCAAGTTCTTCTTCCTCTCCCTATATTGCTCCATCAATCTCCTAACAAGGTGGATGGCTTCTGTAGTCGAACGCCCCGGCATAAACCCGAACTGGTTCTTGGAAATAGACACACTCCTCCTCACCCTTAGCTCACCACTCTCTCCCAGACTTTCATAGTATGGCTATGCATCTTGATACCCCGATAGTTATTGCAATTTTGGATATCACCCTTGTTCTTGTATACAGAAACCATCGTGCTCCACCTCCACTCTTCGGGCATCTTCTTCGTTCTAGAGATGACATTAAATAACCTAGTGAGCCACTCCAAATCTGCCTTGCCCGCACTCTTCCAAAACTCCACCGGGATTTTATTCGGCTCGGTCGCTTTGCCCTGCTCATCTTACGCATAGCCCCCTGCACTTCAACAACTCTAATCCGCCTACTATAACCAAAGTCACAACGACTCCCAGAGCGTTACAAATCACTCAGTACAAAAGCTCCTATCCCCCTCCTCATTCAAGAGATTATGGAAGTAGATTTGCCATCTCCGACGGATAAGCCCCTCATCCAGCAACACTCTACCTTCTTCGTCCTTGATGCACTTTACTTGGTCCAAGCAGTGTTATCAAAGGCAAAAAGCGCAAAAAGCTCTAAGGTCCATTGGGGCTTTAAGTGCAAAGCGCAATTAGAGCGTGAGCTTTGATGAAAAAGGTCCAACCAGAGAAAAAGTAAAAATTTGTATATGTAGTCCAAGACCAATAATTATAAGCATGAATAACAAATATATGGACAAAAAAATTGAAAAAATTATGATAAAGTGAAATATCAACTGTTTAGTGTCGTCTTTTGAAGATTACACTCATTGGCAAGAAAAAGTATGCCTTGGAGCCTTGATGCGACATTGAAGCGCCCACAAAGCGAGGCGAAATGCTCAACATGTTTTGAGCCTCCCTTTAGGGCTTAAGCGCGCTTTAAGAGCGCCTTTGACAACACTGGGTCCAAGTCACGAGCCTTCCTTTCTCGCGCCTTGGCTAACCTGAACAACCTCTTATCCCCACCTCGGCCCTTGAGTTCCTCATACAAACTACTAAAAGCTGCAGTCTTGGCCGCGGTAACTACTAGCTTCGCCTCTTTCTTAGCCAACTTATATTGCTCCCTATTCGCCCTCTTCTCCTCCTCGTCTACACTTTTCACTAACTTCAGATACACCGCTTTCTTGTTTCCACTTTTCCTTGCACCTCTCCATTCCATCACCAGTCTCCCTTGTGACTACCAGAGTAATCCTTTGAGACCCTAATACTTCTCTTGCGACTTCTCTAATGCACTGCGCAGTCGTGGTCCACATAGCGCTTGCGTCCCCATTACTCCTCCAAGCCCCCATAGTCAGCAGCTTGATCCCTAACTCCTGCACTTTAGCTTCCGTCAAGGCTCCCTACTTGATCTAATGTTGGCTATACATCACCCTTTTCCTCCTCTTCTTCTTGATCTCAAGGTCGGTCAAGAGGTTCTCATTCGGGATAACCTTGCAATCCGTGCAAAGACTTCTATCGGACTTCCTACAGAGTAAATAATCAATCTGGGTCTCGGCCACCGAACTCCGGAAGGTGATCAAGTGCTCCCTCTTTTTCGGGAAACTCGAGTTTGCTATCACCAAATCAATTGCTCTAGCAAAGTCCAACAGAGACGTTCCTCCTCCATTTCTATCTCCAAAACCAAAGCCACCATGCACATCAATGTACCCCTCAGACGTCGCTCCAATGTGGCCATTGAAATCTCCTCCTATGAAAATCTTCTCGGTATGCGGGATACCACGCACCATCTCATTCAAATCCTCCCAGAAACGCCTTTTGACTTCCTCATCCAAGCCTGCTTGGGGTGCGTACGTACTGATTATATTTAAAGTAAAATCTCCAACAACTAGCTTAATAGTTAACAGCATGTCATTCACCCTCCTAACCTCCACCACTAGTTCAGGGAGGTCCTTATCAACCAAGATACCTACCCCGTTCCTGCCTCCGACCCTCCCAGATTACCATAGTTTGAACTTGTTCACATCCCGCGCCTTATCTCCTATCTACTTGTACACAAGCTATATTAATCTTCCTTTTCTCGAGAATCTTCGCTAACTCTACAGATTTACCAGTCAAAGTTCCTATGTTCCGATACCCCACTCTCAGCCTAGTAGCTCTCTTAACCCTCTTACCCCCTTACCCCCTCCCCTGCGATGACACCCCCGAGGACAAGACCTTACCCTACCATCATTCACCGAAGCCACTATTATCTAGGAGTCACTACGCAAGCACTATCCCGAAAACAAGCGATGAAAATAAAATGAATAACCGAAATATAATCTACCACTAAAGGTTGCAAAATAGGTGAAGGAATTAAATAAAGGAACTAACGGGAACTATAATCTACAACTACAGGAAACAGGTGAAGAAATCAAATAAAGGCACTAAAGGAAACTATAATCTACAACTAAAGGTCAGAAAAACAGGTGAAGAAATACGATAAAAGAGCTAAAGGATATTATAATCTACAACTAAAGATAAAAAAGAAGATGTGCAAAACTAGAGCAGAACTACTAGGGGATATATTGAATAAAGATTCAAAATAAAGATGTAACAGGTAGATAACAATATAAACGAGTAGGCAAATCTATCACTAATGCAATTAATTTGACAAAGCTAGGGCAAATACTAATTAAAGATTCAAGAACTAATAGGCAGGCAAGGAGATACAATTACGTCAAAACATCAAACTATTAAAATATCACGACAATAGAGGAACAATAGAACCTGGGTTGCAGCCCTTGAACTTAACGGAAATCTGGCCGGCGATGATGGATTGAGATGATCTGGCTGAAAGGGACAATTCAAGAAACCTGGGCCAGTCGTTTTTTAGCCTAGATCACTGGGAAGAGACGCACGCGCCGGAAAACCACCTTACCTGGGTCACTGGCGGTGGTTCTGATTTACAAGCAGAAAATAAACGGAGACGTGTCAAGCTAAAGAACGCCTAAAAGAAGTACTATTTTCCAGAATGAATATCTGATAAATATTAAACCTCCGGGGGGGCAACAATCACTGCGAGGCAAAGACCGAAACCCTAGAAGAAGTAGAAAAATCACGGAGAAAGATAAACTGGAATTGACGAAATTTGTTTATTCGGTTTGCTTCGATTGCAGATAATCGTGAAAAGAAATAGTAGAATTTGTCTCTAACTCAATGTTAACTTTATATGGAAAATTTATCTCAAAGGGGAAGCGGTGAGTGCTCGTTTTTTCTTTTAATTATCCTATATCCTCAAACATGGGATAAACTCATCTCAAATTTTATCCCGGGATTAATTATCTCTTATCCCTCGTACCAAACGAGCCCTAGGTGATTTCTTTTAATCTGTCCAAGCCTTGGTGGATAGAGTTACCTCTATCTGTTGCTGGTGGGAGGTAGCATATGCGTGCAAACTGGCCTGGACAACGGTTATTAAAAAAAAAATTATGTATGATGTAACCATCACATTCCATTTTGATCTCATTTATCAAAGTGCGCATTTGCTTATTACTTATTAGGTATTGTATCTTTTTATATCAGTACTAACATATACTATGAAGATCAATGTGCTCCTTGTGTTTTAGTCTTTGTATATTTAATGTTATCAGTATGCTGATTATATAGGAGAAGCAGGATCTCAGGGTAACTAAAAACATGATAAACATATAGAGAACGTACAGTTGTACATGCTGTTGGTTTCATGTCATTCTTCTCCTGTCTTTGTGATGCTGATCAGATTGACTTTGCAGGAGCAATTGTCTAATGATCTGGTGCGAGTTGATATGCTATTCCAAAAGGCACGTGATGCTGGTATTAATATAGAGGTACAACCCACTCAGTTATATCCAGTCTTATAAATACGTTTCTATGTTATTAGTCAGGGCATAAGTATTCCTCGTCACCAGAACTAGATCTTTGCTTATGACAAGAGTTGTGATTGGGAGTCTTGTCCAATTAATTCTTCAACAATATCTCATTTACTACTTTCACTGTTTAACCTTCTGTTTTCTTTTGTAAGGATACCTCTAATGTCTAGCTACCATGTTAATGATCTTCGCTTCCAAAGCTTAAACAAAGTGCAGTAGAGAGAAAAGGTGTGTCATGGCTTCTAAAGCCACTCATTGCTAGATCAATGACAAAGATTGATGGAAGGGAAGGGCTTCATGCATGAACTGGTTTTCTCCAAATTTAGTCTTCAAGGCTTTAACAAATTCATCATTATATAAAAGGTAGCTGGTGTTACTGTCTTAATGGGATATGTTTCACATGAAAACACAAATGGAAGTAAACAAAAATTAGATTTGAGGATTAGATGACGTGTTGTTTTTACCTCCAGATTGCGTAGCAGCATCAGTATCTGGTGTAAAGCGTAAAGGATGTTCTTTTTGTTCATTGTTGCTTGGAAACCTAAGTCTAATTGTTCAACTAGTTAGAATTGGGACTGAAGCACATGATAGTAGTTGGTGGATTAACTAATTGACCTCCTGCTTTGAGGCTTAATCCATTGAATTTGACCTCAAAACATTCTAAATCTGTTTCATGTCATATTATCGGGTGAGTAGGGCAATTCAGATGTACCACCTTCTCAGTGATTTGATGGTCGCTGAAAGGGGCTTCTTCCGCTTTTGGTGGAAATAGGAGGAAAACTACAATGTACATCCTTGATACTAGCTTCCTCCTCTACGTTCCGTCCAAAAGAATAGTGAATAAGAAAGCATCGAATTGTCATCAGATTTGCTTGGTTGCCTTGGTAGCCTACACTATAACTTGATCACATTTCCGTCAGCTTGAACTTCTTTGACTGATCGGGTCTTGCATATAACTTATGAAAAGTGGCCCTGAAAGTGCTTTATCATGTATGTGTTTGACAATAATTTTTTTTTTCCTTCGATTTTTCATATCACTGCATCACACGAAATGAGGAAAGTGGGTTCTCGTCTTACTTTTTATGCATAGTATACATTGATTTTAATAAAGTGTTAGCAATATTCCACCCGCAGGTTGCCACACCCTCCATCTATCTGCTTTTTTCAAATTTAGCAGCATTAGGGTGGAAAGGAATATAAATACAAATTTACTGTCCTAGCTGGTTGTACCTATGCATCTTGCCAAAGCTTAAGCTTCTCATGTTACTTTGGGATCTCTTTTTCTGCTTACCCTCCTCTATTGTTGTTTGGACGATGGTTTATTCTCCAAATTCGAGGAGGCCTACCAAATTGGGGAGAAAGTCTCTCAGTCTTTATTGAGTCATTCACCTAGTCCAAGGAAGTGAGGATTGATACACAGGTCATTCCGAGAGAGGAAGCTTCAAGTATCTTGGGTCAATAATCCAAGGAAATGGGGAGGTCGACGATGATGTCACACATCATATTGGAGTGGGGTGGATGAAATGGAGGTTCGTATCCGATGTCCTATGTGATAAGAATGTGCCACCGCGACTTAAAGATAAGTTCTATAGAGTGGATGTTAGACCAACTATGTTGTATGAGGCAGAGTGTTGGCTAGTCAAGAATTCACATGTCCAGAAGATGAATATAATGGATGTGAGAAAGCACGGGAGAAAGAAAATATATTAATATTGATATTTGATATAATACAAGAGGTCCTTATTTATAGCTATATTCTACAAGCACATATTACTCCGATTCCAATGTGGTACAAGACCCTATTATATACATATCTGTAAAACTAACATTGCCCCTCAAGCCGGTGCATACAAATTATATGTACCGAGCTTGTTACATATATAACTAATACGAGGACCAGTGAGAGACTTGGTGAAAATATCTGCAAGCTGATCATTCGACTTCACAAACTTTGTAGTAATCTCTCCTGTGAGTATCTTTTCTCTGACGAAGTGACAATCAATCTCAATGTGTTTAGTTCTCTCATGGAACACCGGATTTGATGCAATATGAAGGGCAGCTTGATTATCGCACACAAGTTCCATCTGACTGATTTCACCAAATTTCAACTCCTTGAGTAATTGTTTGGTCCATACTAGCTCACATGTTGCCATAGCCATTGCTCGATATTCTGCTTCTGCACTAGAGCGAGCAACTACATTCTGTTTCTTGCTCTTCCATGACACCAAATTTCCTCCTACTAACACATAATATCCAGACGTAGAACGTCTATCAGAAGGTGATCCTGCCCAATCAGCATCTGAGTATCCCACAATCTGCTCATGACCTCGATCTTCAAACAGTAGCCCTTTGCTTGGAGCCGATTTTATATACTGAATAATGCGGATAACTGCATCCCAATGACTATCACAGGGAGAATTCATAAACTGACTTACAACACTCACAGGATAACAAATGTCAAGTCTAGTCACTGTGAGATAATTTAATTTACCAACCAGCCGCCTATAGCTTGCAGGATTGCTAAGCGGCGCCCCCTGTCCTGGCAGAAGTTTAGAATTCGGATCCATCGGAGTGTCAACAGGTCTGCAACCTATCATCCCTGTCTCTCAAGAAAGTGTAAAGCATATTTTCTTTGAGAAATAACAATACCTGAGCTAGACTGAGCAACCTCAATACCTAAAAAGTACTTCAATCTGCCTAGATACTTAGTTTGGAAGTGCTGGAATAGATGTTGCTTCAGATTGGTAATACCATCCTGATCATTGCCAGTAATAACAATATTATCAACATAGACTACCAGATAAATACAGAGACTTGAAGCAGAGTGCCGATAAAACATAGAGTGATCAGCTTCACTACGAGTCATGCCAAATTCCTGGATAACCGTGCTGAACTTACCAAACCAGGTTCGAGGAGACTGCTTTAGACCATAAAGTGACCGACGCAAGCGACATACAAGGTGACGAGACTCCCTTTGAGCAACAAAGCCAGGTGGTTGCTCCATATAAACTTCATCCTCAAGATCACCATGAAGAAAGGCATTCTTAATGTCTAGCTGATAGAGAGGCCAATGACGAACCGCAGCCATGGATAGAAAAAGGCGGACTGATGCCACTTTTGCCACGGGAGAGAAGGTATCACTGTAATCGAGCCCAAATATCTGAGTATATCTTTTGGCAACAAGACGGGCCTTAAGTCGATCAACCTGGCCATCAGGACCAACTTTGACTGCATACACGCAACGACAACCAAGAGTAGATTTACCTGAAGGAAGATGAACAAGTTCCCAAGTACCACTAGTATGTAAAGCAGACATCTCGTCACTCATAGCCTGTCGCCAACCTGGATGAGACAATGCTTCACCTGTAGACTTAGGGATGGAAACCGAGGACAAAGCAGATATAAAAGCGTAATGGGGAGATGACAGACGATGATAACTTAAACCAACATAATGAGGATTGGGATTAAGTGTGGTCCGTATACCTTTCCGAAGTGCAATCAGTGTACTATGAAGAGACAAGTCCGCAGTAGGAGCAGGGACAGGTGCAGGACGAGAACCAGTTGGGCCTAATGTAGTGCGTGGACGACGATGATAAGTCAAGAGTGGTGAAACAACACTAGACTCATCATTGGTTGGTATGAGTGAAACTTCTGTGGTCGAAGGTGGAGGAGGAGCTATAGTAAATTCCTCAAAGGTCGGTATAGGTAAGACGTCAGATATATCATGGTGGTCAGCAGAGGTAAAGAAAGGTTTAGACTCAAAGAATGTGACGTCAGCTGACATAAGGTACCTACGAAGATCAGGGAATAACAACGATATCCCTTCTGAACACGAGAATAACCAAGGAAGACACACTTGAGAGCACGAGGAGCTAACTTATCTTTCCCAGGTGCTAAGTTATGAACAAAACATGTGCTCCCAAAAACACGAGGTGGAAGGGAGTATAAGGGTGACTGGGGGAACAATACTGAATGCAAAACCTGATCCTTGGTGGAAGATGAAGGCGTCCGATTAATCAAATAACAAGATGTGAGAACTGTATCGCCCCAAAAACGCAGCGGAACACGAGATTCAATTAGAAGTTTGCGAGCAGTCTCAATAAGGTGCCTATTCTTTCTCTCTGCAACCCTATTTTGCTGGGGGTATGAGGACGAGATGTCTGATGAATAATTCCTTGAGAAATCATAAACTGCTGAAACTGAGAAGATAAATATTCGAAGGTATTATCACTGCGAAAAATGCGAATAGAAACACCAAATTGGTTTTTGATTTCAGCACAGAAACTCTGGAATATAGAAAATAACTCAGAACGATCTTTCATTAAGAAAAGCCAAGTACACCTTGAATAATCATCAATAAAACTGACAAAATAGCAAAATCCCAAGGTTGAACTGACTCTACTAGGACCCCATATATCAGAATGAACTAAGGAGAAAACAGACTCTGCATGACTCTCAACACTACGTGGAAAGGAAGCTCGAATATGTTTTTCGAGCTGACACAACTCACAATCTAATGTAGACAAACCAGATAAACTAGGCACCATCTTCTGAAGTTTGGATAAACTCGGATGTCCTAAACGTCTGTGGATTAGTTCTGGAGGATCTGTAACTAGACATGTTGTGGAAGGATTAAGTGAGTTCAGGTAATAAAGGCCTCCTGACTCACGTCCTGTACCAATTGTCTGTCCCGTACTGCGGTCCTGCATAATAAAAGAATCGTCAATAAAATATATACCACAATGGAGTGCACGAGTTAAACGACTAACAAATGCAAGACTAAAAGGACAACTAGGGACATAAAGAACGGAATCTAGGGTGATAGAAGACAAGGGATGAGCTTGTCCAACTCCTTTGACCTTAGTTTTACATCCATTGGCTAAAGTAACGGTGGGAAGAGACTGTGAATATACAATATTTGACAAAAGTGATATATTACCAGAGATGTGATCAGAAGCGCCTGAGTCCATGACCCATGGCCCAAGAGTACTAGACCGGGAAACACACGTAAAAGAATTACCAGCAACTGAAGTATCAGTCTGAGCAACCGAGGCTACTTGTGGAGACGTCTGCTTACTTGCGCGATACTGGAGGAGCTCATTATATTCTTCTTTAGATAACGAAAATCCCTGGTTACTTGTAGTCTCGGTCTGAGCAATGTAAGTATTTTTGGGTGGACGACTATGTAAGGAATAGCACATTTCAGCGAGTGTGTTCAAGTTTGTGACAATAAGAACATTTGGGTCTAGATCTTCCAAAACGACCTCCTCCTCGTCTATTCTCCATAGTTTGAGATACCCAAACATCCACTGTCTGGGATGCGAGAACAGAGGAATCAAGTATCGGTGATGAGGTCACTGGGTGACTTGGTGCTGTAGCAAGGTGGAGTAATCTAGAGAATACTTCATCAACTGTGGGGACAGTCGGACTAGCCAAAATCTGATCGCGTACTGAATCAAGATCATTAGGAAGTCCAGTGAGGGTAAGAACTAGAAACATCTTCTATCGCTGCTCTTGTTGTTCCTCGACACTAGCAGACACAAGCATCAACTTCTCAAATTCCTCCATGACTGCCTGTACTTGACCCAAGTAAGTAGACATATCTAATTCCTGCTTCTTTAAGTTTATCATCCGCGATATCACATCATAGAAGCGAAATATGTCATTAGTGTATAAAGTACGAGCCTTTGCCCAAACCAAATAACATGTCTGGAATAGAGGAAATAAGGGCATCAACTTGGAATCAATAGATCGCCACAAGATGCTACATAACTGAGCATCAATCTTTACCTAAAGTGCTATCGCCTTTTCATCTCCTTCGCTAGACTGATTGATTAGATGATCATGAACACCTTGACCTTTAAACCACAACTCGACAGATGAAGCCCAAGATAAGTAGTTTGAACTTCCCATTAAAAGTTCCGAGGTAATCATAGCACTAGAGCTTCCAGAACCCATGTTTCTCGACCCAAAAACATCATATCCGAAAGACATTGTTGCAAATTATTTCCAAATAAGAGAAAGAGTCAAACTGTAATTTACAGAAAAAGAGTAAGAGACTACTGTAGCTGCCGGAATCTACTGTAGCTGCCGGAGAAAACTCAAAGTGGTTGAAATGAAACGAAAACAGTAAGGGTAGGATTAGAATTACCAGGCGACCCAACTGCTCTGAAGGAAATTTTTCAAAAAATGGTCGGAACTGGTCGTACGCGCCGGCGCGTGAACTCACGTGCGTGAGCTTCTAGTGACGCGTGGGAGCGCGTGAAGCAGTTGCTGCCGGAGATTTTCACTGTTGTTTGGTCGCCGGACATTGACGACTCTTGTGGTAGTGTTGGGTTTTGCACAACACTGACAGAGACAAACCAGACGCAAATAGCCTTGAAATAGGTCGCCGGAAAAAGACTTCCGGTGACTGATTTCTCTTCCCGGAGTCGCTGGAATTTATGCACAGCAATAAATCTCTCACGATAACTCTGATACCATATGAGAAAGCACGGGAGAAAGAAAATATATTATTATTGATATTTGATACAATACAAGAGGTCCTTATTTATAGCTATATTCTACAAGCACATATTACTCCTATTCTTATGCGGGACAAGACTCTATTATATACATATCTGTAAAACTAACAATGAAAATGAGGATGCTTAGATAGATGTGTAGGCACACCAGGAGAGATAAGATTAGGAACGAAGATATACAGGAAGGTGGGAGTGACCTCAGTGGTGGACAAGATGCGGGAAGTGAGGCAGAGATAGTTTGGGCATGTAAAGAGGAGGAGCACAAATGCCCAGTGAGGACGTGCGAGAGGTTGACAGTGATAGGTCTAAGGAGAGGTAGAGATAGACCTATGATGAATTGGGGAGGGGTGATTAGACATGTGACACATCTCCAGCTCCCCGAGGACATGACCTTAGGTAGAAAAGCATGGAGGTCGAGGATAAGGTAGAGGGTTAGTAGGTTTTCTCTCTTTCCTGTGGGAGAGCATGTTCTAGGTTAGAGCACCTTATATGCTCCTTCTCCTACTTATCTGTATCATTATTATTCTATTATTATTTTATTTATCAATTGTATTATTACTGTTGTTTCTTTTACTTGGGTTATCTTTACTATTTTTGCTGTCAGTACTTTCTTTTGTACAGTATTTTCATAATAGGTTTTTTTAACTCTTGTATTTTTCAAACCTGTTTTGAAAACGCTTTTCTTCAGTCGATGGTCTATTGGAAACCGCGTCTCTACCTAATACAAGGTAAGATTAAGGTCTGCATACACCCACCCTCCCCATAACCCACTTGTGGGATTACACTGTGTATGTTGTTGTTGTTACCTAGTCCGCTTTGCTTCTTTCATCCATCTGATTTATATTTAATTTCATCTATGACTTCAAGGTAAATTGTAAAAACATGGAAAGATTCTTCTCTATCCGGCTTAAGAAGAATTGATGAAAAGAAAATGGATTTTAGGATATTAAAGATTCCTGAAACAATGAGGAGAAAGGGCACGATTTAATCTTTTTTATTTTATTTTATTTAAACAGTTCAATCTTTGTGGCTGAGATTACTTTGTTCCTTGGAGTTTCTCAGACTGCTTTCTGTTGGTTCTCTACACAGAGGAAAAAAAGTTATATTAGTTTGCTTTATAACATATTTTTAACTTTTTTGTTCAACACATGGTGGCTATTAATATATTACTAATGAATCATAAAAAAGAAAAGCGTCTACACTCTCACACATTTCACATTAATTCACTTAACTGACTATTGACACTATTTTCTGACAGCTATTACTCTCCAAAGTGGAAATATTGAGAACTGTGAAGCTGTTAAGTTGGGATGTAAGTGTGTAAGATAGTTTTGGTTTTGAATATTGAGATGAGAGCTTATAAATGGAGCTTTACTAGAGAGGGAGATCAGTAGGATGAGCCTAGTGGAACAGCAGACAACTTCCAAACAAAATGGAGAGTTGGTGAGAGTTTAACCTGATAAAACTGGCATGTGGGGTAGGTAAAATACACTGATTATAGTGCCTTCTCTAGGGGAGGCAAGAATGTTTTAAGCGATTGTTACTTTAGGTGAGGATGGAAGTATAATGCTCCTTTTGGGAAAAGAAGGGAGCGGTTCAGAATAATAACTTAATTCGTGTTTATAATCCAATAATATTGAGCCTGATCATCTATCAGCTCGTCCAATAAACAGGATGGTTTTAGGAAGAGGCTAAGCTCCTTTCACTCATTATGATCAATTAAGAGGGTTGCTGTTCCTCGTTAAGGTTATATGTTCTATCATAGATTTCTGGCTTTCTCATGCTCCGTACTTCTTTTTTAAGGTAAGAAAGGGCCAGGCATGGTGGGCTAGAGCTTTCAATTGTAATCTTTTTGGCCTGACCAAGAAATCCTATTTCCTCCGAATTGCAGGGCATCTTACCTGAAAGAGTTTTTTGCGCTTCCATGTGATTTTGTTTTGATAACCATAAAATCTTTCTTCAATTTCATATAAACTTTAAATGTAATGTGTGTTGGAGAAAGATGCGATCAGTTAAAAAATATAACATAGTTAATGTTTACGATCAGATCATATTTATGAGGAGTGCCGTAACTATGGAAGAGGAAGAGTGAAGAATAATATATGATTTGCAGGATAAAGTTTGTGTAAGGTGGTACTTATCAAGAAAAAGATTTTGGCTAAGTGATGGATCGTGGGTTTCTGTAGGTAGTAGTGCATCCTGCTCTCTATCATCAAGGTTAGGATAGGGTCCTGTTGAGGTTATTCTTAATGAGCCTCTGCATCATAACTCCAGCCCACGAGCCTTGGAATTGTGGCAATGCAATGGAGCCCTGCTAGGTTTGTTTCTAGCCCAATGATTTTGGTATCTACACCCAGGATAGGAGGTATATTTTTTCAATGTCTACACATATATATGGTATATATATATATACCACCAAAATGCAAGTATATATTTGTGTTGGTATCGATAGATGTGTTAGTAGAAGACGAATTTTTTGCATGGTTATGACCAGAGTTCCCTCTAGTATGGGCCTTGTAGTTGAACTGGTGGACTGAGGATCCGTTTATGGTGGAACTTTGATGAATTAGTTGGACCACTCATGGAGCTAACGGATGGCATGGAGTACATCAGCGATTGGTTCTTCCTTGGGTTGGCCAAATCTTGGAAATTTTTGGTTCCAGGGTGTGGTATGTACCTCAAATAGATTTTGGCATTAGTTAGTTATTTGAACTGGGAATGACCATGCATTGCAGCTTAGCTGACCCTCCTACTACAAATGCCTAAGCTTGTTTATCTATCTGCCTTGGCTCCTCTTAAATTGTTTGGAAAAGAATTGTGAAGCGTCGGCTTGTCATTTTGAATTTTGCAGGCCTTATTTCTCTCATTCGTGTGAGAAACTGAATTCAGCATATTATATACATCTCTGAAGTTTTAGTACAAACACATCCTCTTTTTACAGTGCAGATCAATTAGCTGTGAAGAGATTTCTTCATTGATCATGTCTGGGAAATTTATCGCGATTGCTTTAGTTGACCAGTACAAGTTAAGGTAGAGTCTTCTGCTTATACATTTTATCTTCTTTCTCCTTAAATTTACCACCGCCCTACCTCACCCTACGGAGAAGATTACACCGGAAATGAGGGTTCTCTTTAGCGTATATTGTCACCAATGAGGGTAATAAGAGCCCGTTTGGATTGGCTTATTTTAAGTGCTTTTAAGCCATTTTGTAGTGTTTGGATAAAGTAAAAAAGTGCTTTTAAGCACTTGTTTTGAAGCTAAAATGACCCAAAAAAAGCCGAAAGCCAAAAGCTAGAATTCCTAACTTATGGCTTATGCTTAAAAGCCACTTAAAATAAGCCCATCCAAACGGGCTCTAAGTGTTTAAGTTCTGCTTCAAGGCCCTTATTGTAATTCTGTTTCTCCTTTTTTGCAGTCACTCTTGGCTGGAGGATATTGGTATATCAAACTTCTGCAATGACAGCCCAGGCTATACTGGTGAGAAGCATCTACGTGTAGTTTATTTTTTACGTGTTTGTGCGTCAGCTTTTCATGTAGAGCGAGCTATATTTTGTATTTTTAAAAGTCAAAATAGTTCATTAATGTCGCACCAAATCGTTGTCACTGTCCAATGTTTTTATTCTTATTACCAAAAAAACCAAGCAACTGCTTATACAATAACAAATATCCTTTTTACACGAAAAAGCAAGTGAAACAAAAAGAAACTCTTTATTATTCACCATGGACTTTCCATTCCTAACCTTCAAAAACCTTTATATTTCTTTTCTCACCGTAGTCCATATCTACCAAAAACATTAAACCACAAAGGGGAGAAACGCTCTACAACTCCTTCCTCGCAACCAATCTCTTCATTCTCCACCAACTTAGGTTGCATCTTGTCTTGGAGACGTCAAATATAAGATACACCAAGGGCCATAGTTTATGGCAAAGCAATGCAGAGCAGTATATGGGCTTCATCATCGCCATTGTTCTTGAACAAACAACACCAACTAAATATTATCCTCCTATAGTTGCCCGTCATTAGGATTGTATACCTTGCTGTGCCTCAGATGAAGAAAGCCACCTGTTTTGTGCCTTCTATTTTCTCTTTCAGTTTTCATACTAACCTTGGTTTCCCTTGATGAATTCACAGTAATAATAAGACTTAAAAGAGAGCTGATTTGATAAGTACACCCTCTAAATAATGCAGTCATCTTCCAAAATTAATATAGTTGTAGATTTTTGAAAAGAAATCATCGATATCATCCCATTACCAATCTTGATTGGGCCTCTTAAAAGATATATCCTACATCACATGACACCCATCTCTCGTAAGGGGATCAGCTACTGTGGCCTTCATGGCAGGGGTGATCAAAGTAGAGGACAAAAGTTGTCTTTAAAGTTGAGCACTAAAGATCCAACCAAAAGCGAACCAATTGCCATTCAAAGTGTGAAGCCATTAAATCTAAATAGCTTACTCCATTCCTTCATAATACATCTCCAAAAACTCATTCTGTATGATGTTGTGACCTTCTACAGTAACCACTCATTCCATTGTCACTCATATTTCATTGGAATTGCCTTTCTCCATCATGCTTCTTCCTTGGCAAGAAGATCTTGCCAACCATTTCCCTGAAAGTGATTGGTTGAAGATGTATAATCTACAAATGTTCAAGCTGCCAAAATCTAGGTGAGCAGACTTATCCCAACCCACAAATAATTCCTCTCAACATTTGTTCCTTCCCACAAGAATTTCCTCGTTGCCTTATAATTTGTTTTACTATCTGAAGTTGGATGGGGAACAAAAACTAGGTAAATGAAATGCTAGAGAGTGTGGATTTTGTTTAGGGTGACTCTTCCTTGTTTGACAAAACTGCATTTTCATCTCTCCAATATTCTAGATTACAGGATGTTGGAGTTCACCATCTTTGATTCTTCCTCCCAAAGACAATCCTAAATTTTTAGTGGAAAGATGACCACCCTACATCCACGTATCATGGTGATCTTACGAGGATTTTGTACCTCCCCAGACCAAAACTAATTCGATCACATCTCGTTGATCCGTAGGGAAAAAAACAGCTACCAATCACACCAATGTTCTGAATAAGAGTTGGATCGATCACCTTTGCGGTTCACATAAAATCAGTGTATCTCTATATTGTACATCTACAAAATCAGTGTAGCTCTATACACATAACATTAGTGTATCTTATACTTATGCTTATATGATATTAAAACTAGGCTAACATTGGAAAATAAATGTTCGTGAAAGGTCATTTCTATACACATGTTTTGATGGATATCATAAATTACATGGCCGAGTACATACACATATATTTCAAGATTATTATGGGATTATCTTTAAAAATAAAGTCATAAATAGAAGGTGTTAAAAATATTGTTGAGACATGGAAATTTATTTCCAAAATGATCTGGTATTTGTTGGAGTTTATTTACTTTATCACCAGTTCATTGATGGAGCATTGCCTTTTAGAAAGATAAATCAGAATGTTCTCCTATTATTTGTGACAAGATCCATTGGTGGGAAATTAAAATTTTTCCTGTAAATTATGATTTCTGGAGTTTAAAAACTCTGTATAGAGTAGAACATGCTGCTAGTGCTTCTTCGACAGATTGTTTACGACTTTACATACTCCATCCTTTTTGTTCACTAAACTGAAATATGGGCTTTGACGCTGGTGTTTGGTGGCTTATGGTTTTAGATCAATTTGTGAAAGAATAGTGCATTAAAGTGGTTTATATCTGAAAAAGGAACTCCTCCCTTTTGTTACATAACATAGTCTTTTTGTTAATCATGTCTATGCAGGTCACTATGTTGTCATCTGTGGATATGATGCTGATACAGATGAGTTTGAGATCCGTGATCCTGCCAGTTCAAGGTTTGTCTTTGTTGATCTTCAATACATTCATAAAGAACATTCAAAAGAGAGAGGAGAAAGCTTATAACAGGCCTTTCCTGATAGAACTTGGCAACACTTATTTATGATGACTCATTTTACCTATAATGCACAATATAAGAGATTTTACTGGAGGTCCATCAGCTATGAGAACTTACTGTAAAGTACTGCATCATGATTAAGATAACTTACTGGTTTGCAAGGTACGATTAGGAGTCTTACTGTTCATCATCTTGTTTTCGTTGAGCAAACAAAGGTTCGATTTCTTTGTTTATGTTTTTTCTTCTCATGTGAGATGCACATGAGCAAATCTAATCAACTCTAACATGAGTTTTGAGGTGTTCCATTAGTTTTAGGGTTGTCGACTGAAAGTCTCCACTTTTTGCATACATAAACAACTATTTATATTAAGGGGTATATGTATCAAGGACCAAAATGGTCTAACCCCTATACACTAATGGACCATTTGGGCTTTTTCTTTTCCTTTGTAATCTCTATTCATGGAAGACTTTTGACCACTAGCACATTTTCTTCAATTTGTCAAACAATTTCCTTTCGGCAGGTATTGGGTAGGTTACGACCCAAGCCTGTTTGTCAAGGTATTGTCTGCTTTGGTGCGACCCCTCCTAGCCTTAGGCTTTTGGGCTCACGCTTTTGTCCGCTTGGGCTTTAACTCTAAAGACGCCTCAACAGTTTAATCCTGTACTCGCCCTTATGTGGCCCCTATTAACCCTCCCATTCCGATGTGGGATTTTCCGAAGGCAAGTTTCAGAACGAACATACTTTCAAGCTTACTGCCAGCAGTCCGTGGGTTGTTACATCCTTGATCGATATGAGAAAGATGGGCTCAAGCTCCCAATCTATACAAGGGGCTTGGGGTCGAAAGCCGTTCTTATTCAACAAGCACCTTTCTTAGTATGGTTGCTTGTTTTGCACAAGGTACCAATGATTGCTCATGTTCCTAGACTTTGGACGTAGGATGAGGTGAGTGATTGAGGTTACTACTATAGAGTGGAGAAACATTAGCATTTCACCAAAATGGAATATGGGATATTAAGTCCATGATCACTGATTGGACAATAAGATGGATCAATATGTTAAACCAAAATGGAAAGGAAAAGGGGAGAAATGTTGTGTTTCAACTAGAAGTAATCTAGAGAAGAGGGTGGATGCACTGTCCTCTTTTGGTCCTTTTCCATTATAGCTTATCTAATTGTACAGCAGCCTTAAGGAATCCTCATAAGCTTATTATATAACGACTATGATGGAAATGACACTAGTAGAAAACTTCGTGATGAGAGGCCAGAGAAGCATCGATGCACTGATTTTAGCTACTATGCATTGTACCAAAGTGTCATACTCATCTGGGATTGATGTAGAAGGGGTGAGGAGGTATATGAAAAGACAAAAAAGGAGAAAAGATTGGGAGAATGCGTAAAGATGAATGCCGTATGATGGAGTCTTTTATAGGCACACTTTACAATGTGTATAGTACATTTATCCGATATGGGACACTAGTATGTGCACTGTTACTTCTGTACATATTTAACTTGGTTTAAGTCTAGCTATCTTCATCCTCAAGGGGCATGTTTATATATGTCGTATGTATCAAAGTTTGTTTCAACCTACATATATAGTTCATGGATTAGCAACGAACTTAGTTAGTACGTAAGCAAGTTAGTCCTCTGACTTTACTGACTTGATGTTTGTGTCTCTATGACAAAACGACCGTCATTTCTATATGCTTGGTTCTCTTGAAAAATACTGGATTAGATGCAATACTAGGTGCAGTTTGATTATTAAACATAGTTGTCTGATTAATCTGCACAAACTTTAATTCTCGGAGTAGGTATTTCATCCATATGAGTTCATCAGGTTAATCGTACTGGCCCTATATTTGCTTTGAATTGCAACCACATATTGTATCATGTTCTTACAGGACATTGAATTTCTTCCTATCAAACCAGAGTATCTAGAGCTGGAGTGCTTATTAGAAAGTCACGCTGCCAGTCTATATCTGTATAGGTGACATTTTCCAGTCTGTATCTGTATAATCAACTAGCTCATTTCTCTATCGTCGTAGAGCAGTCCTTCTCTGTGGACTTTTCATTTACAGAAGGATACAAGCCACTACATCTACTGATCGACACGCTAATGAATTGATCACATGGAGATCCATAAAAATGGCAATGTCCGGTCAGATCACTGTAAGATAGTTTAACTTGCTAACTCATCACCTATATATCCAAGATCATTAATTAAGAGGCTTGCCTCACCTAGTAGAAAATTAAACATTTAGAACCATGAGTATCGGTAGGCTCTACAATCAGTCATTTCAATCTCCTCAAGGACATCTATAGTATACTTACCTTTTGAAATGGGCATTATGATGCCCGATCTGCATGGGCAGCCTCGATTCTCCGAAAATACTGAAAACTTAAGCTGAAACTGATAGGGGAAACTAATATCTGAAACTGAAAAGAGAAAGCTGAGTCTGAAATATTGGTCTAAATGTGCTGAAGAGACTTTACTTTACTAATGCTCTCTCAATCACTACCTGTTATCAGCATAATAAATGCACATCCACTGCAGGATGCTAATAGAACACAGCATAATCAGTAGTGATGTCAAACTCTTGAACTTTGCTAATTATCAAGTTATGTTAATGTTTCAGACTGTATAATGACTGACATAATTGGCAGACTAGACCCCTAGAGTCTCTCTAAGCATCAGAAATTGATGGTTTCTCTATAAATACTTCATTCTGAAGAAATATTCTTGATGTCAAATTGATGAAGAGGCTAATTGCAAACAACAGTCAATGATATTTATGATAATCCATCTTAATATATTAGGATACTTTTGGCAATCAAAACATGTTTTAAGCTGATCAATTTGACCATTGATAAATGATAACTCAAAAGATATATGATAGGACGAACTAAATAGTAAGTCTAGAAGGGATGGAACAGACTAAAGGGTGTAGGCCTTTTCCTAAACTAAATGGCAAGTCTGGAAAGGACGAAAAAGTGCTGTGATCTTAGTGTTCAATAGATTTACACAAAAGGCTATATAGTTATGCATCAACATTCCCGTACTTTACGCCATACTGTACATAAATATCTGGAGCTTCTTGGTAAGATATCCGTGAACACCATGCCCTCTGTGCCACAATTCGATAGATAAATACCATTATCAATAGTTAACCCTCCAATTAAGGTGTTATGTGGTAATCATATGACTCGTATTACCAATTTTCATTTTCTTGGAACCAATATTGCCAAATCTTAATGATTTCATTGTTGGGATTAAAGATGAACGGTAAATTCAACTAGAGAAGGAGCCGCAAATTGCAAGAAGAATTATCTAGGGTTGAAAAAGAAACTGATTATATTACCAGAAATTGACTAGTCATCAGAAACTTTCTGGAGAGTAATCAAAAAATTCGTAAGCACATGGTAGGATCGCAGGCTATTCTGATTTGGAGGGTGCTAGAAAATTGGACAGGATGTGGTTATATGATGAAAAGTGAAAACACAGCCGGAAAGTTCAAGCCACAAGTTCAGAATCTCAACATAACGCCTTCTTAATTTTTTAAGCTTTATCTGGATTGCATATCAACATGTTGGAAAGTGTAATATACATGGTCAATGAAGTCCCAAATCTAGAAGAACTTGCAGAGATTCTCAGCTGCAACATCGGCTCATTTCCCACCACCTATCTCTGTCTACCTCTTGGAGCTAAATTCAAGTCAACAGGGATCTGGAGTGGCATAATTGAGAAATTTGAGAAGAGACTTGGGACATGGCAAATGCAATATTTAACCATCGGAGGTAGACTGACATTAATCAATAATGTATTTGACATCATCCCAACTTACCGCGTGACTCTTTTTCCTATGTGTAGTTCAGTTCTCAAGCAGCTGGACAAAATGAGGAGGACTTTCCTGTGGTAGGGTAACAGCCAAGATCACTAATTCCACCTTGTAAAGTGGAGCAGATGCACTAAACCTAAGGCATTTGGGGGGTTTTAGGTGTAAGAGATCTAAAGCTTCATAACAAAGCATGCTTCTTAAATGGTTTTGGAGGTTGGACAATGAGAATCTGGCTGCTGGAAAGAGGTCATCACTGCCAAGTATGGAGCTCAGAACAACTGGTGCACTAAGAGGTTTACATCATCACATGGCATTGGTCTTTGGAAGCACTGGGATGAGTTCTTCAAAAACATCTCTTACAAGGTTTGTAAATGGAGCAAAAGGTGAAGTTCTGGAAAGACATATGGCTGGGGAACATTGTACTTAAAGTATCATTTCTAGCAGTTGCCTCAATTTCATGCAATCGTGACTCCACTATTGCTGATAATAAAGAGGGGAACATATGGAATATCACTTTCAAGAAGGAGCCTACAAGATTGGGAGTGTGATGATTTTCTGAACTTAATTAGCTTTGATTGAAGGCCTAATGTTACGGATTCATGTTCAAACAAGTCAGCTCTATTAAAGGCATGTACACAGTTAAAGCTGGTTATAAACATCTATGCTCTCAAAATGGAATGATAAATTGGCTTTGGAAACTCATTTGGAGGACTAGACTTCCCACTAAGGTGATCTGTTTTGCCTGGACAGCTTTAACGGGTGCATGTCTGATACAAGATAATCTTTGCAAAAGGAGATTTCCGATGGTTAACAAATGATACATATGCCAGAGAAATATGGAGTCCATCAACCATCTTTTCCTTCACTACACAGTTGCAATAGAACTTTAGAGCTTTTCCTTTCTATTTTGGACTGAGTTGGGTGCAGCCTCAGTAAATAAAAGATGCCTATGAGTCCTGGAGCTTTTGCAGAGTTGATAAAGCCATCAAAGAGTCTGGAGGATGGTCCCAGCTTTTAGCTTTTGGTGTTTATGGAATGAGAGGAACCACAGATGTTTTGATGGAATTCTCCAACACACACTTTGAAGGCTATTTGTTTAGTCAGCCTTTACATCTGGAATTTCCTTACTCCTGTAGATTGCCCAATCAATTTGTTGGATTTTGTTAGCTCCTGAACTTAGCTTAGCCAACATTGTACTGGAGCTAGCATTACTTTTGTTTTTTGTAACTACTAAGCATCCTCTTGATGCCTTTAAATGATATCACTCTTACTTCATCAAAAAAATACAGCCGGAAGGTTCTTGGATCTTCATCAGACTAGGTTCTAGCCACCGGAATAAACTAGGAGAAAGATAGGTCCAATTGAAATAACAAGTCGTTCACAGATGTGTTGCAATTGTGATCATAAGTTGGTTGAAAAGTCTCATAGTCGCAGATGCATGGCGGTGCACGAAGGTGAGGTGCAGTACCTTCTAGTGGCATGTAAGAGCATGTGAGAACTACTACAATAGCGGGGCTTCTTGGGTTAGGTTTGCACGAGGATTTAGAGTCAAAGGTGGTTCCGATTTATGCACAACACTCAAAGAATGTGTCAATCTTGGACAAATAAGACAGTCGTTGTAAAAGTGCTTGAAAACGATTTTTATTCTACCCAACATGCTGGTGATTTCTCGGAAATGGATTCCGCACCAATGCTCTAATATCATGTGAGAAATAAGAGAAAAGAGGATGAGAAATTGAGACAACTTGTTAAGATGAATGCTTTACGATCCTCACATTTTATTTATGTCGGTCATTAGTGTACATTGTACATTTGTATATGTTTAACAAAGTCTAACTATCTAATAAGTTAGCATCTGTCTGACTCCAGCCCATTGCAGAACGCATGAGATGGAACATCTATGGTTCTTCCTACAAGCTATAGTGCTAAGTTTTATTTGATAAGATTAAGTTACTTAAAGATTTGAGAAATATGGGACATTACACTATGCAATTCACAACAAGTGCATGTGACGTGTGCTTGACTGTCCTGGTAAGTGTATTATTTGCCATCACAATCAAGGAGCTTTTTCTGGTTTTGA
This sequence comes from Nicotiana obtusifolia, assembly GCA_002018475.1. NCBI lineage: Eukaryota > Viridiplantae > Streptophyta > Magnoliopsida > Solanales > Solanaceae > Nicotiana > Nicotiana obtusifolia. Next base: position 20,123 of record MCJB01047949.1, on the reverse strand, counting down.
TAACACGATCTAGACTGCATACTTGACTACTTGTAATTCATTTCTCTGGTCAATTAACACGGAGAACTTGTACTTGATTTGCTTATGTTGTAGGACTGTGTGTAGAAAGTATTACGTTGACTAATTTGGCCTATCCTATATCTATGAGATCGACCTTTACTTTTGGACTTGCACAATTATGTTTCATCTGGTTTTGGGGAGAGTACTACCTTGATGAATTTGGCAAATCATACATCTAAGATCAACCTCTGTCAATTCGAATTATACAATTATGCTTCATCTGGTTTGGGAGTGTTGCATTAGGTTTAGGTACTTCCCTTTATGATAAGTTCTACTCTGAAATCAGTCACTGATCTATAATGGACCTGAACATGCGCAAACACACAGACATACACACATGTATATATTAAAATTTTAAAAACTATATATTAATACAAAGTAAGAACTTATTGCCAAATAGTAATGAGTATTAGCGGTATTGTGCATAGACTGACGCAAAATCTTGTATTGATGTCTGCCTGGAAACCTTATGCAGGAAGCATGAAAAGGTCACCTCAAGGTGTTTAGAAGGGGCCCGCAAATCATTTGGAACTGATGAGGATCTTTTACTGGTAAAGTCAGCTATCCTTAGCAACTTTCTTTTCTGCTGATTGAGATGCTTGTTTACTTTGATGACTAGACAGTTAAGTGCCCATTTCATTACGTGTTTGCTTAATCATCTTGCTTGGTATAGGCATGCATGGTCTGAAGCATTAATTATGATGCAATAGAATGGTGTTTTTGTCTGGGAATGCAGGGCACTTTTCTTATGGTTCATTAATGCTGCTACTACTAGTCACCAGCCTGTAAGTTCGCAGAAAAGGAATTACTTCGTCAAAAGTGGGAAAAAGAACTTTAGAGAGAAGTATTCGTTCTGGAACATTAGCTGCTAACCACTTTGGATTTGTTGTTGGATAACAAGATCACATTAGTTACAATAGCTCTAACCTTATAACTAGAAAGTGTTACAAAAGCCCTAGATGGATTTAGAAAAAACGGCTGGATAAAATTAGTAAACATTATTCTTTTCGTAATGACCATGAATCTACAGTGTCCTCCCCTTGACCCTCCTGAGATTTTTGCCCGGGAATCTTTTTTTTTTTTTTGGTATCCCGGGAATCAGTTGTGTAAATGAGAATAATCTATTCCCAAAGAAGCCGTTGCATTAAAGTTTTCTAAATTTTACATCAGATAGTTTTTTCTTTTTAATTTTTTTCTCGGGTCTGTTGAGGAAACATTGTGAGATACTACAAGTGACATTCTTAATATTTTATATTTCGCATGCAGATCCGTTTGCAGAAGGAAGAGACTGAAAGCCGCCCTTTGTGATCGTTTATTGATTTCTGTGTATGAATGATTGTTTCTTTACGACTTTGTCCTTGCTGCTTATTGCCCATATTGGGTATTCTTTAGCTGTATGTATATTATGTACATCAAGGCTGTAGTATCATGAATTTCGCTTCCTTGTAAATTTTGTATATTATGTAAATTCAGGCAATAGTATCATGGTTGTGCGCGAGAAGTCGTATCATTGGTAGCTTATGAAATTAATATCAAATCGAGAAGTTACTAATAAATGGTGAAGTTAGTAGTAGTATAAACCTCCTCGTAAGTTACGTAGTGTTCATTTTATTATCCTAGTCTCTCGTGCAAAACAAATTGCATCATTGTTCTGATGTGGAAGTATATTCTTGTTTTCGGATGAAGTGAGGAAAGCCCATCTTTATTTTCTGATGGTCTTTGCATTTCGTAACCTGATGTATGTTTCCTTTTGCTATATGCACTTCTAAAATATACAAATAAAAAGGATCTATCCGTATCCGTTCTTCATCTTTGGCAAAACTGTGAGCCCTTTGAGTTGTACCCCTAAATCCTAATGTATATTCTTTTGCAATCTGCACCAATCTTTTTTTTTTTTTCCTCTCAGATTAGGCTGACATTTCATTTCGTAAAAGAATAGATTGAGTGTTCTTTTACGATAACCCGTTAGATTATGTTGCACTTCATGTCAAAGTCATTTGACTAATTATGAGGAGTAAGTTGATAAAATAAAGGTGAAAGCTAATGGTGGCGGCGACTGATAGCTGTAGTAAGCAATATATGGCGTTGGCTTATAATGGTGATTGTCGGTGATAATTGGTGGGATTTTTGGTAATAATGGTTGGTGATGATAATTGTAAGTAGTGGCTGGTGGTGATGACGATTGACTGTGGTGTGACAGTTGTGATAAAATATAGCGGGTGGTGCTAGTTGATAGGTGGGGAGCGGCGATAGCGGTTGGTATTGGGGTCACAATTGAAGCTATACCCACTTTGTAAAAAAATTTGTAAGCCTATCCACTTTACGATCAACTTCAGACACACTTAAGGTCAAATAGGTCTGAAGTGCAACTAATGGTTTCATGCACTTAAAGCTAATAAGTCTGAAGTGAAAAAATTGCATTTCAGATGCATTTAAGGCCAAATAGGTCTGAAGTGCAACTAATGTTTTCATGCACTTAAGGTCGAATAGACATGAAGCGTAAATTTCCAGGAAACACAAATTTGTTCTTCAAATTTTGACAACAATATACAATTTAACACCTAAATCTACTCCAAGTAAGTTCAAATTTGAAGCATAACCTCCAAATATCATCAACAACAAACGCCAATCATCAATTTGTCAAAACAACAATAAATTTAACGAACTCATTTTGCAATTAAGAAAAAGAAACTCTAAGCAATAGTAAAAAATAAAGCGCCACAACAGCTCACCACTGTAAATCTTCATAAATTACTTTAAAATATGTTCACAAACACCGTATAAAATCACTGTCACCCGAGGAAGAAGAAGTCCTGAAATTGTTTAAACTTTGGGTACTAATTAAAAAAATTAAAAATTGAGTATAGGTTAAATTGGGGCTACCAAATAGGGCGCCCCATGCAATTTTTATGTGAAAATGGATGGGGTGGTGCTGAAATGCCTTCTTTACAATTGTTATTGAATTAATAGCATTTTAGTAAGGGAATCTTACAGAAATGTCCCAAAAAAATACTAACTTACCAACCTCTAGCTATTAATCATAGATTTATTAAAACTAGCCAAGCACATATAAAAATTAAAAACCCAAAGAAATAAGGTTCTTTCTCTCCAAGAATCACACATAAAGATCTCCTTCCATATTTTTGAGCGTGATTAACAATATTAGATGCAAGACGGAAAGAAAATTTCATGGATGGGGTAGCAAATAAGGTGATGAAGTACAAAAATATATATACAAGATTCCAAAAATCTAAGCAAAAAGGAACTTTTTTCAATGGGTATGGTTGACATTCATTGAAAACATATACATGAGTCAATATACAAAATTTGAGGAAGATTTGAGGTGATTTGGACTGAATTGGTATCAAAATTCGTTGTTAAAATCGAGTTCAAAAAAGTTCTTCTGCGACACATGTATCAAGCATGTATCACGCATGTATCTCACACGCAGGTATATATGGATATACATGTGATACACATTTGATACAAATATGATACATATTTGATACACAGTGTGATACACATTATTTTGTCATGTTCATCTTCTACTTCGAATTTTCAATTCAAACCACCTCAAAACTCTAACAATTCATCCCAAAACTGATATTCAAGCTCCTTAAAATGTACTCAATCTATCCTAATAACACCCACTCAAAAAAAGCAAAAATTTGAATTTTTTTTCGGTTACAAATAACTAACTGGCTAATATTAGTAATATTTTATGAATTGACCAATTTTTATAATAAGCTACTTATAAATAGATATAGCTGGTATTTTTCTTTTAGTAATGCTAAAATTTTGTTATAGGTTTTAATTGTTCAGGAATGTTTAAACTCATTAAGTGATGGTATAAAATAGAATAAAAAGTGTTTATTATTTAAAATTTGAATAATTAAAATTCAGATCTAAAAAATAAATACATTTATTGACTGAAATATGAATGAATAAGATTTAGAAGAAAAAATAAAGCATAAGTGAACTACTAGTGCTTAATTTCCTATTGATGGAGTCTTTTCCATTCCCCGCATATATTGAAGAAATATACTGGATATAGGAAGTAGTAGCCAGAAGTGGAAGACATTAGGAAGAATTTCCGAATGTGTGTAGCTTCCGACATTGGTCCCCTCTTTTTCCTCGAATAATCAAATGAAGTTCTGTCTCTCCATAATTTGCTGCCTTTCCATCAATTAACTTTGTATGTCTTATATTATTTCCAATATACTATCATTTGTCTCGTCTTCTAAATCAATTATGCTTATCTTTGGTTTAATCTTTGTCTTTTTACCATGGGCGGATCCACAGAGAGAATGGTGGTGCTCAAGCATTCATTATTTATGATATTGAACATATAAATTTATAGACAATTTCGTATGAAATAGATATATATTTACGTGAGCACCCATTACTCAAACGGACTGGTGGGTGCTACTGGTTAATAAAATCTAAGTATGCGTTCTGCGTGATTCGGAGTTCGATTCTTACGTAGTGCACTCTTTGACTTTCTTTTTCATCTTCCTTTTACATGGCTTTCCCTTTTGTTCTTAACGTTATCGGTTTTTTTTCTTCAATTCATTTAGTTAATCGTGGTACAAAAAAAAAAAAAAAATATATATATATATATTCAATTTTACCACCACCAAATTTGACGGCCTATATCGTTGTTTGGAATCTTCACAATAATGATAATATTCAAGAAAATATGAATATTTATATTTTTCGTCATTCAATTTATGTTTTATCCGTATTAAATATGAATTGTTCGAATTTTTTTTTCGTATTGTTTAAAACGTATTCAATCCGTCCGTATTAATCTGACTCCTCCCATCATTTGCTAGTACTAATTAATAGTGAGCACCCATTTAAAATGCTGGATCCGCCACTGCTTTTTTGCACCTCCGTTAAAGAAGAAAACTGCTGCTATTGGCATGCCTTGTGGCTTCTTGCGGGCCATTTTAGGCCCCTTTACCTTTTGGCTAATTTCCATTCTCACGTACGCTTTTACACTTACATTCCCTGTACACATGGTATAAACTACCCAATTAAGAATCATGATGCTAAATTATCGAGTCTATACAACTTAAAACATTCCTCGGATTTGGCATAAGTTTTGAATAACTTTCATTTAATTTCCCATTTACATAATAATATTTCTTTCAAGTTTGCAAAGCTTGTGCTTTTTTTAATTTCTTGAAGGCTACTGCATTTTATTTTATTTTGCGCAACGACTCTAAGCTATTACGAAAGAGAATATAAGTTCAGTTTTGTACTCCTCCACAAAGATTTTCTGTTTGCAACTCTCTCCTTCAATTAACAAGCAGCAAGTGTTTCTCCGATCCTATTCATGTCTTATACCCCTTTTTCCCGTCAAACAATAAATTTCTTGGTTTCATGTAAGCTAATTTCTAGTTTAAGAGTTCAAGGAAATTAGAGTGTGTGAAAGCAATTTAACTCTTCGTAGGTGTGAAAAATCAAGTTGATAGATAAAATGAGCTCAATTAACGTTTTTGTTCGTCAAAACGTCCAAGACAGACCAAAAGTTGATGGACAGACCTTTACGTTTAATTCTGCAAATTTGAGGAATGTGTTGTGATAAAAATTGGAACAAAAGAGGATGCTATTGAACCTCTTCGGCTAAAAGTTTAAGATATTGGGTCTCATTGTCGCACATTACAAAAAAAAAAAAAAAAAATCACGTATTTGAATTAAGAAAAGAGTTAAACCTGTATTTAAGGGAACATATTGAAAACATAATAAAAGTTAAATCTTTATTTCAATTCTAAATGAGATGGTCACAAAATTTAATAAAGCCAAACCAAAAATTATTTTTTTAAGTCCATCAAACTTAAAGAAATGTTTTAAGCTGAAAATGTTTGAAGTATATGCAAAAATTGAATACTCACTTTCATACACTGTAGTAACCCATGGCTTACTAGTTACCAGATCAAGTGAATATCTCGTTGAGCTTTTCTCTGTTTCATTCTTTAAAATTTGAGGGGTGGACAGATTAGGACGTTGACGATGGTATAACATAGTGCATTCAGTCGTATTCCTAGTCAGCCCATGCACAAAGGACAACACTAACATGAAATATTATGGGACAAAATTCCTGTCGTGGAAGCACCTAAAACTACAAGATTGAGACATGGCCGTATGGGTTTAAATCATAGGACTGGAGTCGAGATTTAAAATCTATGTGTTCTGAATTTATTATTAAATTCAAGTGAACTCATAATTTTTTTTACTTACTAGATTTGTAATTAAATATTTATATACTAGTTAATGAATTTTTAAATATAAATATATAATCTAAGCAAAATTTATTCGATTCATACGTAATTATGGAGCTCCGCCTTTGTTTAAATATGTACTCTTTTATCTGAGGCCTATTTCTCAAATATGTTGTGCGGGTCATTTTTGGAGCCTAATGACGGTGAGGAAGATGGTAAAAGTTTTATTAAATTATTCATTCATGGTCCCAATTCAACGTAAGTACTTTGCTAAATTCTCTTGTCTGCTTTTTATTATTCCCTTCTTTTGGTTCTTTGAATAAAAACAGTATCCCTTCAATTGTCTTTGATCCATACACCTGTTCAATTATTGGATCTAGCAGTTATTGTGCCCCTATTTCTTTATCTCCAACTCTCTTTTGAATCTTTAGGTCCCAAAATGGAGCCCAATTCAGTTAACCTGAATTTCTTTTTCTTGTTTAACCTCATCATATTTTGAAAAATTTGAGCTTCTCTCCCTCCACTTTCTTTGAATCTTTTAAAGGATGGACTTTTCGTGGGTAAATTTTTTTAAAACATTAGTTTTTAGTTCAGTACTAAATTAATTCTCCTCTAAATTATACCTGAAAGTTTTTCTTTATTTTCTTAAATCATCTAATATTCGAAATTTATTGACTCAACTAAATTAAATTCGCTTCAAATAATGTTCATTTAAGAGAAAAGCACTCCCTATCAAAAAATAAAGCATAACCTGAAACCTACATCTCATTTAAGTTGACATGTCGTCGCAAGAAACTAGTCCTTTTTTTTTTTTTTTGATTCGGTGTCCGGCAATCATATTGGGGCCTGGCTAAATCCGGATTCGCGCCGGAAGTCCCACATTGGGGGTAATTCCATATCCAGGGATTCGAACCCAAAACTTGTGGTTAAGGATGAAGGAGTACTTACCATTCCACCGCAATCCATGTTGGTACAAAACTTGTCTTTTTGCTGCTTTGAGTTAAGGAGATAGATATTTTTGTAAAATGATTTGAAGTTTACACACCATCAAATTTACTCTTTTGGAAGAGGAAGTCTTCACCCTCTTTTTTGCTTTGTTCTTCTATTTTCCTTTAATTTTTTTATTTTGTCAAAAGGTTCCAGTTTAGTACAATCGGTTTAAGGAACTAAAAGGGATTTAAGCCTCTAATTGCACTTCGACACGCAATAAAACATTATCATGATCAAGTTTTAAGTAATAATTACGAATAAAAGTTAGAATAATAATGAAGTTCTCAATGTTTAATATGAATATCTCATACATTGCTTTTGTCAACTTTCATCATTTTGACCATGTAAGGGGTGCATCCAAACTACTTCATTAAAACAAAAGAATGAAAAGTAAACAGAGGATACCAAATCCATAGCCCATGTTACTCATTCATGTGACTCTTTGAGGATAAACTATTCCAGGGTTGGAGTTGATGTGTTGAAGTTTGAAAGAAAAATAAAAGTTGGCACTAATGTCACTAGCAGTTGGAAAAAGGAGGCAAGGTGCTGGTTGTCTTTACTAATAAATCTAGTAATCTACTAGGACCAGAATCGGATCAGGTCCTGCATTCGATTGAATTCTGTATCATCAAAGTTGGAATGGGGGCCTTCTCTTTATTCAAGATCTAAGGAGGTATAAACTATAAACAAAAGTAGGATCAAATTAACATTATCCTCACATCAAACAAAAATACATAAGTTATGTTCCCCCGAAAACTTGTCTAGAAAATTCGGTGTGAGCATATAATTTTTGCCTAATATATAAAATTACTCCTAAAAATCTCAAAAAAAAAAAGCTTTTAACTATTTTATAGAATTTTAGAAATTTTTCTATATTTTACTTGATTTGTTTTGTACGTATTTGTGTTTGGCGCATTTTTAGTAACATTTTAAATCTTAAAAATAATAGAAATACTTTAATCTTTACATCTTTAGGTTTTGATTGCATAATTGATTGCATTGGTAAAACATTAAAATACCAAAAATACATTAGGCACTTTACATGCATTATTAGTTAAATAAATTAGTTAATTATTAGAATAATAGTTAAATGGGTTAATTTTGCAAACTAGTTTTTAAATTAGATTTGTTAAGAAAGTTGGCTAATTTTGAAAATTAATTAAAAAAACAAAAAATAAAGAAGAAGCTAGTCTTTTGATATGGGCCAAAACAATTTCAAACGGCCCAATTCTCGCCTCTAACCCGTCTGCCAGGCTAAGCCCATCCACCTAAAACCCTCACACTCATTCCACATGCATATACATTCATGCCTACTCCCTCTTTCTGGAGGAGAGAAGGGATCCCCCCCTTTACTAACCGTAGCCGCCTCCTCCCCCTCCCCCTCCCCTTTCCTTCTTCATTCTCTCATTTTACTTTTATTCATTTCATTCTCATGGTTGAAACACACAGATTGACATATCTCCGCATATAAACACACAACAAAAAGCACTTAGCAACAAACGAAAAAAAGAGAAAAGAAAAAAAAATTTCTGAAAACAAAAAGAAACGATAGAGCTGTCAGATTGATGGAGATCCAAAAACAATTCAAAGTAATGTTGTAGCTGATTTCTACGGATTCCCACAGTATAAAGAACAAAGTAAGAAACTCCAAGACAAGAAACTAAATCATAGATACGAAAGTTTCCTTACAAAGGGGCTGGCTTCAACAACCCATAAGGGACGGCTTGCCAAGCTACACAAACAGTTAATTTGTTTATGGTCGCAAAAGTTTTCCTACAAAGGGGCTGGCTTCAACAACCCATAAGGGACGGTTTGCCAAGCTACACAACTCAGAAAACTTTTGTACTATAACCAACGTTAGGTGTTTATAACTCAGAAAACTTTCGTACTACAATAAGCTAACTTTCAAAGAGTATTCTTACTTTATTTTCATACATGGACCGGCCTTTCCATCCATTCGAAAGAAAGAACAAGAGGAAAATTTAGAAAGCACTCATATATAATATATCACAAGAGATTTACAAAGGTTACAAGATGATCCTATAATTACTATAAGGCCTCCTTTATATAGGACTAGGAGGTTATTACAAGACAAACTTTTCGTATAAAATAAATCTATGTTACATAGCAAACTTATCTACAAGCGGGTCCCTCTTGGCATGTGAAGGACTTTAGGCAAAACAACTAAAAACACCTAAAAACAAGTAAACGGGGTGAAATATACATGGTGTATCATGTGAAAGTATGAGGGAGCATGTGACGCTATGTGAAAGTATTGTGTTGCATGTGACGAAGCATGTGGAAGCATGTGAAAATAAGTTGAAGTGGGACCCGGATAGTATGGAAAGATGTGAAAATTTGTCTTGGCATGGGTAGGATATTTTTGAGGGTTTTTTGGTAGGTAATATAGGATTATGGTGGAATTAGCAGGGATTAAGATCCTTCATTGATTCTAGGATTGTCTTCTAGGCATCTTTTCAAAGACCTTGTAGAGTAACGCTTGGAACTTGACGGTTCTTCCCTGCTGTGTTCTTTTCCCTTTGGATTGAGAGATGTAATCCGCAACTTTAATCTGGAAATGTCATGAGTGATCTTTTCTCGGATGACTTCATATGGTGTTTGATATTCTTTTGCTGCTTCCCGGACTTTTTCCCAGTGAGGATAAGTGTTGGTATAATTCCAGCTTGCCCAATCTTTTGGCCATCTCTCTCTCGGGATGCACCTATTTTGCTGAAAAAGGATTCTTTGTGCCTCGCTATATTCTTCCTCCATTGATAAAATGGACACGGGAAATTTCCACCAGAATGATGCCTCTGCTTGCGCCTGGATTTTTTCATTAATGATCTTCACTGGCCTATGGAACATGAATATCTTTGCTGCATAGGAATCGCTGAAACATTTCTTCCAATATCTTCTAGGCTTGAACCATAGTAAAAATACTCTAAGGGCTGGTGCAATGTTATCAAAATCCTTGAAGACATTGCATTTGATTCCATGAAAATATAATACTGATGGCATAAGTACCAGAAAAACCATAGTAGTTCTTGTGGAAAATCTTTGGCTTGAGCTATAAATATATGGCAGAACGGATATTCTGGATTGACACCATTCCTCCGTATTGCCGGAAAACTTGGAGCTCATAATAAGTTCTTCTTTCCATAATAATTGACAGATCAAAGGGATCCATGAGGTTGAAAAACTTCGATGGATGATCTGTTGGCTTTAATGAACTTGTTCCTAGTATATTTGAAAGCATAAAGATGTGGCTAATTGGCCTTTGTTTTGACTTCAGTTTTGCTGGGGAAAATCTTTTTGAGAATTCTTTCGGTCGAGACAGAAAATCTGCGAAAATATTATCCTTTCCTTTCAGGTGCTTGACTTGACACTTGTATGGAGAGAACCATTGAGCCCATCTGAGAATCTGAGGATTGGGAATAATTTTTGAATTTATTTGGATCATTTTTGGGAAGGCCTTCATATCCATCTCTATTAGAAATTCTGTATGGATAAGGAAGAAATTGAATTTCTTGATTCCATTCTTTACTGCAAGAATTTCCTTGAAAGTGGAGTGATAATGTTGCTCGGCATCTTTAAACTTTCCACTAGCGTATCCGCATATTTTCCTCTGGCCATTTTTCTTCAAATAGAACAGCACTCCAATATCATGGCTGACATTAGTTTGCAGTATCTTCTTTCCATCTAAAGGGATGTAGAGAGACTTGACATTTTTAGATATCTCCTTTATTTTTCTGACTGCTTCATCCTGTTTCTCTCCCCATGATGGAGCATTTTTCTTGAGCATTTCTGTGAGCGGTAAAATATATGTAGAGATATTTGTGATGAAATCTCTTACATAATTTATTACACCCAAGAACTGTTGGATCTGCTTTGTTGTGAGGTTGGTATTTGGAAATTTAAGTAATTCTTGACATATATGTGCTCCTGGACTGTATTCACCTTGGGCAAAATGCATTCCGAGGAAATCAATCTCCTTTTGAGCAAGAACCATCTTTTTTGCTGAGAGCATGATTCCCTACTGTGTTACTAATGCCTCAAATTGACGAAGCAAGTTGACATGTTCTTCCAATGTATCACTAAATAACAAGATGTCATCAATGTAAAATAAGGAGGTATGGAGGATGGGCTGGAAGATTTTTATCAAGGCTTTTTGGAACAAGGAGGGTGCAGTTTTCAACCCGAAGGGCATGACTTTCCACTGGAAGTGATGATCGGGGATGCAAAATCCCATTTTGGGTCGTTCTTCAGGGTGGATTCCCAATTTCCAAAATTCAGATTTTAAATCAAACTTGGAAAAATATTTGGCCTTGGCTAAGTGGGAGAAAACAGTGAGTTTATTTGGGATGGGGAATTTATCATCTTGGAGAAAATGGTTAAGTGGCTGGTAATTAATAACTAACCTGAGTTTTCTTCTTGTCTGCTCAGCTCTTTTGTTGACATAAAATACTTCGCATGCCCATTGTGAATCCGACGGCTCTATCAGATCAAATTCCAAAAGTTCTTCGCATTCTTTCTTTGCAAGCTGAAGATGATCTGGATTCATGCCTGAATGACCGGCCTTTGTCGGATTGATGTTTTCATTTTTCTTGAAAGGGAGCTTGATAAAAAACTCTTGGTTTTTCTATAATGGGCTTTTCCCTTTCTTCATGAAATCCTTTTGGGATTCAGCACATGAATGTTCAATGAGATTTTGCTCAATCTCTTTGATTTGTTCGTCATTGGTGATTTGGAATAGCCTTGGAATCTCAAAATAAGGTCTGAACTGCTTTTTAAAAGCTATCCCGTTAGCCTTGATCTGGAGTTGATCTCTAAGTTGTCTGTAAATGTCGAATCCAATAATAAGATCTTTTCCTGGCACATCAGACCCTAGTAGTTTGGTTTTGTACTTCAATGCTGGAGAGAACTCAATTGTGACCAGGTGCTTTGTAATGACAGTTGTGGTTAAGATTGCATTTGATGCAGTGTTGAAATCCTTAAAATGCGGCACCCATTGATCTTCAGGGAGAACATCATGATTTATGAGTGAGGAAGCAGCTCCGGTGTCGATGAAAGCAATAACTCGAGCTGGTTTATCCTATTTGAATAAGTAGACTTTGAGTTCTACTTGAGGAATGACTGCGAGAGCATTGATCTCCTCTCGGGCTTCGATCACTGGTTCTGAAATTTGGTACTGATCATTGCCTTGATCTTCATAGATATCGAGAGAGAATAAAGTTTCTTCATTGGGTTCATCATCCACAGAGAATATGGATTCAAGGTCCTCCTCCTTTCCAACATGTATGCCAGTGTAAACTTCAATCTCTTCAAGGAGTTTGACAGATCTTCTTGATTGGGGACAATTTTTTGCGAAATGTCCAATCTTATGGCAGATAAAGCATCTGTCCTTCTTGTGAAAATTTCCTAGCCTTCTGCGTCTGAAATATTTTGTACGTCTCTTGGTTCTTGATTTTCCATATGGAATTCTTGGCCATCTGAACCTCCTGAATTCTTTCCGTCATCTGGACGTGTGGCAGGAACATCCTGATCCGGTGATTAGATCAGATTTGTGGCATGCTTTGTCAAGCGCTGGATTGTGTTGGATAATTTTCTTTAGCGCTGAGCGTTTTGTACAAATGTCATCCAATGCGACGAAAATAGCCTGCCTAATGTAACCAATTTGTGGGATTGTTATGGACTAAAACTTTTCTTCAATGATGGTCATGGTTCGGCTTGCCAATATCTTTGGAAGGGAAGAGACAAAGGCTTGCTTTAGATTGATGTCTCCGCCGATTTCAAAGTATATCTTTGACATTTTTTGAAAATGCCTGTCAATGTCATTTCTGTCGGATGACGCACACTTCATCTCGAAGAGTTGTCTTCGCATTTTCTCTTGTCTTTGGCCAGTACCTCCGCAGAAAACTTCATTTAGGATCCGGATGTTGAAGGCAAAATCTTGGGAAGTAAGAAAAGTATTTTTGTCTTGAATTCCAAGTGAGTTCCACCAATCTCTGAGGATTCCTGAGAACCGTGAAGTGAGTTCTGACAGGATGATATACTTTTCTCGTTCTACCAAATTTTTGGTCACCATCCAAGTATAGAAGTCTTGGATCCTTTGAGGCCATTTTGAAACCTTGACGTCATCTAAGGTGAAAGTGTGGAAGCCAGTTCTAACTGGTTTGGACGCCATGGGCTCATATCTTCTTTCTGGGATTGGCTCATCTGTCATGCCTTCTTGTTCCTCATCTACTTCAGATACTTCTGGGTCTCTTGGCTGGTTTACAAATATTGGGGGATTGTCATCTTCGAAAGAGTTCGTTGTGGATTCATTGCTTGATTGAGAGCTATCTTCCATTGATTCATCGTCTGATGAATTCAGAGATTCCGACCATGGAGTATCTTCTTTTGATATGTATCTTGGCTAGGAGACATAGAGGTCTAGAGCCTTCTGGTAATAAATCATCAGATTTTAGGGGTTGGACCCTTTTGAACTTTCTCCTTGGTCTCACTTTTTCTTGGTTTGTTTCTGTGCTGCAAGGGCATCTTTCCTTTCCCAAACCATTTTTGCGATATGAAAATCATGTTCTTCTTTTAAGGGTTGGGTGAAAGAGATTGGATTTTGTGAGGTAGATGGATAAGTAGAAAAGGTGTAGTCTAATTTAGGTGGGGAATATGCTTGAGGAGACATAGGGAAGAAAGTAGGTTTTGAAGGAAAAACTGGGGTTGTTTGCAGCTTAAAGTGGTCATTTCTCAAAAGTTGAATCTGTTCTTTGATGGGAATCGTTTCCTTTTGTTGTTGCTGGAAGAATTGGAAAAGTGAAGTTCCTGGTGGACAAATCTCGTATTGTAAATTTGCCAACCTTAGTTCTAAGGCTTTGATTAGTCCGCCATGGTGAGACGATGTTTGCTCCATCTTTTTCTCAATTGTTTCCACTTTGCTCATCATTTTGTTTTGTGTATGGGCCACGTTCTTTATGGTGTTGCCAATGTTGTTCAATACTTTGTTTTTGTAGATGGAGTTTTCTGATTGTCAGTTCATTGTTGCTTCGATGTCACTTGTTGGGGGGGGGGGGTTTCTCCAGTAGGTTGCTACTATGTTTTTCTTGGGAATTTTTGGAGTATGGATTATACCCTCCTTTTCAAAAGGTTGAAGTGAAGGAAAGTCTTGGGTATGAGGAGCTTGAAGGACTTAGCATGAATATTAGTGGTTGTGGGGGGTTTTGTGATTTTTTTAATTGGTGAAGTTTTAGGTTTAGGTGGCTTTATGAGTTGTGGGGTATAGGCTAATGGTGATTTAGGTTTAGGTGTGGTTTCACTATCCTCCCAACTTGGAGTGAATTTTTCTGGTAATTTTGGCCATTCCTGGGGTTTGTAACTGACAAGAAATTCATATTTACATGGATGACTTAATGAGCCAATTGAAGGATCTTTATTTTCATATTTGGCTTGAAATTGTTTTTCAGTGGTTTTTCCCTTTTTCTTAGATTTTGGTTTGGTTTCGTGTAGGCCGAACCTTTCCCAATGACGCTGGTGGTGTTCATCATATTCAAGGAGATTGTCTCACTTATTTTTCGGTTTTCAAGGCTTGAGTAAGCTGTGATTTTGCTGGTTGTTGCTATGATAAGTTGCTGAGCTCCATCCTTCATTTTTCTGGCCTTTATTTGGTCCAAATCTCTTTTCTTGGTCCTTTTGAAGTAATCCGTTTACTGCTTCGGTAATCCCTGAATGTATTTGAGTTTATGATGATGTAGCTTATTTTAGTAAGAAAATTGAAATGCATTTCTTGAATTTTGTTGATAATACTTAATTAGTTTTATGATTTTAGTGTTGTAATATAAATATGAATGATCATGTGTTAGCAATTGAATTAGTTTGTAATTAATTTTTATCGTCCTTGGTGTATAAGAACGACGTATAAATATAAAATTGATTACTTAGTAGCTACTGGACTTGGGTGGGTGACCCATGTGAGGTTTATCAGCAGCTTAGAATTGTGAAGATTAAGCTTTCATGTGTATCTGGGCTCAACTTTGAGCCGACTAGAAGCCAACAACCTCACAATTTCGGCCCACAGACTAGTTGGAAGTTTTGATATGGGATATTAATTATACACAATTAGAAACGTCATTTGATCGATTATTAACTATGTAGTATTAAGCAAGTATGAATAAAGCCCGAAATAAGCCCCATAAACTATGAATTAACTGTCTGACATTGCTCTTTAGTTATTATTTCTGTCCTTTCACTCATTGGAGTAGCTAATGCCAAACAATTTTTGTAAGGGTCCATATGTATCAGTTCGTAGAATCCATTCCAACTCAGATACAAAGCAATTTCATAATCTACGATCTCCACGTGAAATCCCAAACGTGGGAATTAATCAATCAATGAACATCGTAGTTTGCTTTAGGCACGTTTATAACCTGTTATTGTGATTATTTATATGTTCGCGTAACATAATTATGATTTTTCAAAACAAATTAAAGTATGCGTTCGCGCGACGTTGGCCAAACAATCTTAATAATTAATAAAGCGTGATTAATTGTGTACAATACGCGTGACATGATTTTAGCGCCCCAAATAAAACGAATTTACGCACGTATGATTCGTTTCAAAGATAAATACATAAAACGCCATAATTAAAAGCGGTAAAAGATAAAACGCACATATGTTCTAAAATATGTAATTAAATAATTAATTAAGCAGGCATGATTAAAAGCGACCATGCTAAAATACGAAATCCGCGAGTGCCTAACACCTTCTTCCAAGTTAACAGAATTTCTCACCCGGTCTTCTGGTTTTCGCGGACTTTAAAACAGAGTCAAATTTTCTTGATTTGGGATTTTAATATAAACTGGTGAAGTGGGACACCACAACAATTATTCCATGTGGCGACTCTAAATTAAATAATTAATCCCATTTTGCATAATATCACTTTAATTGAAAAAACTCCCTATTCCTCGGAAGAAGGAGGTGAGACAATTCTGGCGACTCTCTTGGGGATCGAACCCAGAGTCTTTGGTTCAGGGTTCAGAATTTGAGCCTGTAATGTGATCTATACTTGGCTTTCTTGATTATTGATATTATGGTGTTTGTGGGCCTAAAGTGTTAATTGCCGCTCATTTACCGCTTTGATATTATTTGAACTGTATAAACTGTCTTTTTACACCTCCCTTCCGAGTCTTTTGAAACTATGGCGCACACGTACGCGTGGCCCACTTTTCTGTTAGAGGTCATACTAGATAGAACGAGGTTGGATCAGCAACTAGGCCGGCTAGACTTTCATGCTCCCGGTACATTACCCCCACCTCCGCTCGAGCTGTCCGCTTGGGTAAGCTAGGTCTAAAACACTCCCCCAGGATTTAAACATAGAATAACATAGCCTCATGCCGGATCTTTAGTAGGAACGTTTATTAGCATCACGTGCATTTGACTTTGGGGACTCAACACAGGGGTTGGATCCGTCTAGGACAGGTGTACTCAAAATAAAAGACCATCCTGATGTATCTTACATGCTATTTGTGCATTTTGTTTGATCTGGTTTGCATGTTGACTGGCTTCTAGAATAAATAAAGAAATGAGAAAAATCAAGAGGAGAGAAAATAAGAGAGTTTACTCCAAAATTTTTGAAAAATACACCGAGATTTCAAAATAGTCCCCGCTTCTGACCGAACTACGTGTTACAACCTGTAATTTTGTACGTTAGATTGCGCTGTAAGATAGTCTACGTATAAGGGCCTAAGAACCGGAAAAGAGTCCAAAAGTCAAGAAAAGAGCAGAGGGCTTCGCAAAGCTGGGTATGCTACCGCAAAACCCAGATGCGGGCCGCATATCTAACACTGAAATCGCAGACGAAGGCAGATTTCTGGACAAAGATCAGTGCCAGAAATGCGGTCATAAGTGCGGTCGCATTTTCAAAATGCGAACCGTATATTATACCTAATGTATCGCAAACTGAAACAGATTTCTGGGCAGAAATCTATGTTAGGAATGTGGTCAGTATGCGATCGCATACTGAAAATGTGGACCGCAAAACAGACCTCCTGGGTCGCAGAATGAGACAGATTTCTGGGCTGAGTTTCGCGTCCAGAATGCGAACCGCATGTTGGTTCTGCGACGTAAATGCGATCGCAGACCTGTAGGCGTCAGACACGTACTTCACTTATTTGCCGACCTTTAAAAGGAGTATAGACCAGCTATTTTACCGTTTCTAAAACCCAAAACTAAGTAGAACCCCCTGCGACCCCTTCTCAAAATCCCACACAAACCATAACCAATTTCCCTCTCCTTCAAGTTCTAATTGGGGAGAGAAATCTGGAGATTGAAGAATTAGGGAAAAGCCCTAACTGATTTCCCTCTCTTTCAAGCCCTAATTGGGAGTAAAACCTAGAGGTTGAAGAACCAAGGAAGAGGGCTGAGTTATCCAACATGCAAGGTAAGTTACTGCTCTTTTTTATACATCCTTTCTCCTGGGAATTCTTGATAATTCGTTCTATGCATGTAAGAACCCACGGGATGGTGATAAGAAGCCATGGGTTCAAGTTAATTACTGATAATGGACTGGGTTGTGGTTGTTTTGGGTTGCTGTTGGGTTGCATGTCTTATTACTATTGTTGTGGAGTTTTGGAGGAAGAAGGGTGTGGAGAAATACCATATAAATTTAGGGCTGTGGTTGATTGTAACTATAACGTTTAGAAGATAACGATAGAATCGTTTCTTTCATTGTAGACTAAGGAATTGTGACAGTGTGTATCTTGAAATTGGCGCAGAGAATAACATGTATGTAAGACTATCCCTTTCTTTCTTTTTCACGACTCTAATTATACACAATGCAACGAACGAGCCCTCAAAGATACTCTACTCTTAGAAGGTAGGAATGCTTATATTGTTTCCCCTTTTATGGGAGGATTGATGTGTATTATTTCTTTGACCTTACGTCACTGAAAGTACAATTCCTATGAGCCCAGCATGCATCGGCCGGGCAGGCACTTATTGTGCAACCACTGATCAGTTGGTATGATGATGATGAGGCCCACAGAGGCTTATGTGTGTGTATATATATATATATGATGATTTTTAAAAAGGATATATATATATGATGATTTTTAAAAAGGATATATGTATATGCATATGCACGTCAGACATTTCATTGTTAGTCGCCCTCCGAGGCACTCAGAAGGTATAGGTTGTATGTTTCTTATCCCGACGCATATTATTGTTCTTATTTTATGTTTTCCTGTCTTATATACTCAGTACTTTATCCGTACTGACGTCCTTTCTTCTGTGGACGCTGCATGTCTGCTGCAGGTCCGGACAGACACATAGACGAGGCTCCTCCACCACAGTAGGCTGCCCAATTCAGCAAATATTGGCGAGATCCATTCTTCGGACTTGCCGTGGTCTTGGTATGCATTTTGTTATAGGCATTATGGGCATGTCGGAGCCCTATTCCGACACAGGTTTCATTGTTTGTCTTCTTGTAGAGGCTCATAGACAATAGACAAGGAGTTGACTTATGTATAGTAAGATTGCCTTGTCGGCAAATGTATTTTGTTGTATAGTTTTTGCATTGCAGCCTTGTTGGCCATATTATATATGTATGCACATGTCATTATCGGAAAGTTGAAGCTGATTATGATTGTTGATTTCTATTTATACTAGCCTCGTCGGTCCTTATAGAAAACAAGAGAAGTGTGATGACAGGTATGCCGGCACTCGGCAAGTAGGGTCCGGGTGCCAGTCGCGGCCCTCCGGCTTGGGTCCTAACAAAATTGGTATCAGAGCAGGTCGTGTCCTAGGGATTGTCTATGAGCCGTGTCTAGTAGAGTCTTGATTTTTTTTTTTGTTAAATAGAGCTTTTATTGATGTCAGTTAGATAAAATTTACAGGAAGGGAGGGGGACATGAACCTTACCTCCCCAAAAAAGCAAATGTACCTTATCTTATAGATACAAAAATACAAAAAGTGTCCAGTAGGTACAAAGTGTGTCCGACCTAGATTGAAATAATGTATATCACAAAATCAAAGTGAAATACTACTAGGTCTCCCATTCTATTCATGTGTGTTTCTACTTCTAGTTGATTGATGTTTGTTTCCTTGTGTGATCTTTCAAAAAACTCGAGTGCCTTTTCTCTGCTGTTGTGCTTGTTTTTGTTCCTTGATGTGCTGGTGATGCAACTGCTGGACTCCTGCTGTGTCTGGAATGTGTTGTTGTTTCTTCTGTCGATGGTTACCTGAGGGAATTGCTCTGCTGCTGAACAAAGTTGGTTCAAAGATTGCCCTGTTTTGGCCATTTGAAAGTTACTTTGCTGATTGTAGTTCATATCTCTGACTGTACTGTGAAGGTTGCTGTTTTTATAGGTAGAAGGTAATTGATGCAATTGTATTAGGATGAGCACCGAAGGTGCTAATACCACACAATGCAATTGCGTCAATGGCCTACTCCTATGTGAACAGTTTGCTGCTGTGATGCTTGTGTTGTTATCTGTCTTGCCTGTGCCTTGATTGAGGTTGTTGCATTTCAATTTGGTATTGATGCTAAAAATGGTGTTGAAGAAGAAAGATTGGTTCATTGTTCTTTTGCTTTGATGTTGCTGCCTTTGCTGATTGGTGTTGCTGGGAGGAGGTTCTGCTTTGTCTGTGGAGGAGTTGATGTTGCTACATCTGCTGCTTGTCATCTGATTATGGATGTCTCTGCTGCTGCTGTTTCTTGAGTGGGAGAACTGCTTGTCTTCTTCTTTTGTGCTGATGTTGATGTTGTTGAGTTGTTGAGGGTGTGGTTGCTGCTTTCTTTAAAGGTGTTTCCTGTGAGTTGTCCTGGCCTCCTTAGTGTTATTTTTGTTGAGTTTCCCC
>MCJB01047946.1:61432-87497 GCA_002018475.1 Nicotiana obtusifolia | reverse complement strand
AAGTTCAGCAATTACTTGGTCTCGTTCTTGGTTTTCTTTGATCAAGTTATTCATTGAAGGGGACCTAATTGTAATACCACCCGTAGTATCTTCAGAATGTCAATCTTGATTATGTTTAGCCATCTTGTCCAAAATCTGCATGACTCGAGCAAAGGTCTTATCCATGAACGAACCCGCAGCAGCATTCTTCGCTATCGATTGGTTCATAGGGTCCAAACCCATGTAGAAGTTTTCCAGCAAAATGGAGTCTGGAAAATCGTGGTTTGGCGACCTCACCAAATACAATTTGAACCTCTCCCACGCTTCGTGCAGCTGTTCACCCGGTAGTTGTTTGAAGAAAAATATCTTGTCCCGGAGTTCAGATTTCTTGCTCTGTGGAAACCACTTTGACAAGAATGCCTGGACCAGCTCAGGCCATGAACGGATGGAATTTGGAGGAAGGTTTTGAAGCCATCTCCTCGCATCTCCAGCCAACAAATACTTAAAGTATCTGAGCCTTAATGCATCGTCAGAGACGTTGTTTTGTTTGTGCGTCGCACAAACACCCAAAAAGTTCCTGAGGTGCTGCGTCGGATCCCAAATATAGTAAGCGATCGATGTCAAATATAGTGTAGGCGATCGATGTCAAATATAGTAACCCAACGAGGTTGGGGTCGAATCCCACAGGGAATAGGCGTGAAACAATTATCCGATTAATACAATACTGTACTTAGTCGTAATTCGATCAAGTAGCCCAAATAGAGTAAATTAATGTTGATTACGTAAATAAAATTAAACTAATAGTTGCAGCTCGAAAATAATGTGAAAGTAAAGATATGAAGTTGAGATACTAAGGTTGTGTTCCCCCTAATGTAGTAGAATGTATTGATATTGATATTGACTTCCGTTCTTGATATGCAATCGATTCTTATTAACGTGTTATCCATTGTTTCCCAACACTTAGACAACGTATCCTCTTATGATTCTCCCGAATACTAAAGAGTCAAAATTAAGAACACCCAATTATTCGCCAAATTGAAATCTACTTATTCCTATGTAATTTCGTTAAACAAGGGTTAAAGCCTTGAATTATTGTTATTTATTTATACCAAACTCTATCTCACTTTTCCAAGATATGATAGCGTAAATTGGCACTCGTTAATGTTTGCAACCACTAACGATTAAATTAAGAATGAGAAATAAATAAATATCAAGCTTCTTTCGAAATTGGAATCAATATCAACCTTTCAATAACATTCCACCCATCTAGGGTTCACAATCTCAGTATTAGAGTTTAGCTACACATGTTAAAAACTGAAGAACAAATAAGAATAATTGAATTCATCTTACAACAATATCGAATTCTCTCTTTTGATCACCCAAAAATCTCTCTAAATTCGAAAATAACCAAAAGCAGTACTTTGCACTTTGAATTCTGACCAGTCTCCCTTCACACAACCCTAGAAAAGCTATTTATAGAGGCCCAAAATCCGAGGCAAGCAGCAGTTAGGTTTGACCTAGTTGCACGTCTGCGATCGCATTCCTGTCGCAGAGCAGGAATGCGGTTCGCAAAATCTTCACGATCCATCGCAGAGCATACCAGTCAGTTTCCCTCTCATCGCATCTGAAAATGCGGTTCGCATACTGACTCTGCGATCGCAATCTCCACTCTATTTTTCACCTCAGACTCTGCTCGTGTCTGCAACGATAATGCGGTTAGCATTCTTGTTCTGCGGTGGCATTTGCGACCGCATTCTCAACTTGAAATTTGGCTTGAATTTCTATCTGCCTCTGCGATCCTCTTACGAATTCTGCGACTTGCATAGCTGTTTTGCGATCGCAGAATTGAACCTGCTATATTCTTGAACTCTTTTCTTGCCTTTGAATAGCTTTTTGGACTTCTTTTCATGCTTCTAGGTCTCTTCCCTCAATATACTGAAATTACACTAAAACTAAGTAAATATCGTGATAATTAACAAGTAGAACAAGTAAAACTCTAAACAAATAGTATCAAAATGTGCCGAAATTACCCGGCACATCAATATCGTCTCCTCGTCACTACTTCTTTGAGGTTAGACTAGATACTTACTAGGTACATGTTGTTTATGTACTCATGCTACACTTCTGCACTAACCGTGCAGGTTCTGAGGCAGGTGCATCTGATAGTTATCCCGGCGCGCACTCCTAATACTCCGAGACTTAGCGGTGTGCTGCTTCCCGAGCTCGTTCTGCAGCACCCGAAGTCTTTCTTTTATATTTAATTTCTGTCTATTTTATTTCAGACAATAGCTTAGTGTTTTGTATATTCTACTAGTAGCTCTTGTGACACCAGGTCTTGGAATTTTACTAGTAGACACTTGATAATTTTGAGTATTTACTTCACCACACCTGATCTTATAATTGGTTATACTTTATTTTATTAAATTTTCTCATCTCTCACTTATTTAATAATTAGAAAAAAATCAACGATTTCAAAAATGTTAAAAGAAGAGTTGCATAGCTAGTCTACCGTTGGCTTGCCTGGCGGTGACGTCGGGCGCCATCACGGCCTATAGGAAAATTGGATCGTGACAAAAACAATCTTGAAATCTTCATTTTTGAAAACTTTGAGGTCATATATTCAAAGTCAAATCTGAAAATTGTGAGTTATATTGATTGTTAGTTGACAAACTCGATTTACTTTTGTATTTAAAGCATAAATCATTGTTATATCATTAATTTTATAAGATTTAAATAGTGAAGATCATATTAGAAAGATAATCTACCATTGTTGAACAAACTTGAAGAAGTAGGTTTGATTTTCGAATATGTTTTTTTGTGAGAAATAAGTGGGAATTGTTTAGATTGGTTGAAAATAGTCTAAGGAAGTTTTCTCCAAAATTTGAAGTCATTTAGCGGAGAATCATTCTAGTTTTGAAAAATAATTCCAAATGAAATTCAAGAAGAAGTTATCTTTGTAGGTTATACATTTTTATACATTGTTATACAACTTTTATACAAGATTCATACATATTTATACACTGTTATACACTTTATACAAGATAGATATATTGGTGATATAAGTTTATAAATAGTGTATAATAATTTTTAGATATATAAATATTGTTACAAAAAAATATTGGCTATGCTGGTATAAACTAAAAAAATAATTTACGGGAATACAATGCATTAAATTGGGAGTAAATTTATGCAAATTTCCAACTCTTTATATAATTAGTATTTAGGAACGTGTGTTGCACGTTAATAATGGCACGTGATGATTTAAATATTTATTTATATGAAAGAATAATAAAATTTAATCAATGAGAGAAATTTTACGTATAATAATAAAATAATCGTCTAAATGCTAAAAATATTATTATATTAGCATAATACATGAATTTAAAATAAAAGGACATCATCAAAACTTACACAAATGATCAATTTTGTCATGCTAGTTGGATAATTATATATTATAGTTTAAAAGTATTTAATGTGATGATATCTTAATAAACACTTCTTTGTGGATAATATTTTTTTGTGTATGTTTCCATTACTCTGCCTTAACCAGAACTCTTGTTGTCGATCTTGATATCTCTTTTGAAAGTGCAACATACAGTTGTTCGTACAAGAAAATATATTGTGGTAAATATAGTCCAATATTTAGGATGTTTATCCTTGTACTGTATTTATTATATTTGCAAAACATAAATATACTAAAAATTATTTTAACAAAAATTTAAAAGGGTATTCCTTAGTTTCAGAAGACGAAAGTTGAATTCAGGGATAAGAATATACTTAGAAGCACATTGACCAGTATCATAAACTTTTGCATGTATGACGTTATTGTCAAAACTTTTATGTACCATCTGTGTGCTATTACATAAGCTATTTAGCATATCTAAGTTTTTCAGTAGCATGACGGATATTTTTCTTCAAAATCAACCTATATACAATAGAAGATCAATTTTAACTTAGTCTATTATATAAACGGTGATACTAACATACGTAAGAAATAATAAACTTGATAACAAACATGTATGGTAGAAGGTCATTTGGTATGAAAGTATTTAATTATTCTTCTTGGTAATAATTATTAGTATCATTTTCTGCTGAGTCAAAAACAGAATAACATTTTATTTTCACTATAAAATTCTGTAATCAACCTTTTATTTAGTTGATCAACATAATCATTTCTGCTAGCTAAGTTATCTTTTTAATTCTATCATGCGATTTACACAAATTGCATTTTAATCTAATGATAGAAATATTTATCTTATTAAATACACTACTATTACCGCTGGGATTGATAACCAAGTGTTTAGGAAGAACCAAATCATCTTTTAATGGATGTTCTTCTTCGTTTATGTCACGAAGCAAGAAGACACTGAATACTGAATATGTTCTTACTTTCTATTTCTTGTTAGTTGAATCTTTTTTATTTGAGGCCAGAAGTATAACTTTGGCAAGTTAGATTTTGCAGTCTATGAGTTTGTCAATTTTGGAACTACTTGTAGTACTTGACATAAATCACATCCCAAATTATTTCGATCGTTTGACACTTATCCATAAGTGCTTCATCTCATATTATCAATTTTATTTTCCTTATAAATTTAGCATCATTGCTCTTCTTTGATATATTTGTGATGGTTATTAAGTTGTTTGAAGAGGTATATCAAATGTAAAGTGGATGGCCTCACAATAAAATCGTTATTGGTACACCACTTGCTAATATTGGTAACAGTATCATGCCTCTTAATATGATATTTTGTGACGAACCGGTAAACCGTCTCATGGGTTACTACTCCGTCTTCCCCAATATCTGTATCATTATGCCTTGTTATCAGTGTTTTAGGTAATTTAATTGAGTAAGTTGCATTCGGAGTGAAATCGGTAAGAAATGAGACACTTAGTCTCTTTCAAGGAGGCTTAAGTTGTAAAAGTCAACTGTATGTTGACTTATGAGTTAGAAGGCTCGGATGTGAATTCCGATGATTCGGTTAGTTTCGGTAGATGATTTATGACTTAGGAGTGTGATCGGAATTAGTTTTGGAGGTTCCGTGTAGAATTAGGCTTGAATTGGAGAAGTTAGAATTTTGGCGATTTCCGGTTGATAGGCGAGATTTTGATCCGAGGGTCGGAATTGAATTCCGAAAGTTACTGTAGCTTAGATATGTGATTTATGACTTGTGTGCAAAATTTCAGGTCATTCGGACGTGGTTTGATTGGGTTTACATCAAAATAGCGACTTAGAGGATTTTGAAAACCTTAGGCTTGAATCCAACGTGAATTGGTGTTGATAAGTTGTTTTGAACGTTCCGAAGTTTGGAACAAGTTTGAATAATGTTATGGGACATGTTGGCGTGTTTGGTTGAAGTCCCGAGGGCCTCGAATGGATTTTGGATGGTTGATGAGGTTTAACTTTGGCATTTCAAGAATGTGTCGATGTCGTATCTTCAAGAATAAGTGGTATAATATTATTCAAATAGACTCCAAATTCAGTTTTAATTGAAGCATTAGATCTGTATCGAAATTTCGGAGCCATAGCAAAAAGAATCGTCCAATTCGGACATCGTATGAGAAAGTTATGCCTATTTTCGTGTCAAGGAAAAAATCTGCAGAAATATCAGAAATGCGAACCGCAGAACGCGAAATGCGAACCACATTTTTGACCTGGAAATCGCAAAGTGAGATAGAACTTGGGGCGAGATTTGCGACCAAAAATGCGAACCGCAAAGGTGAAATGCGAACCGTATTTTTGGCATAGAGAATCGCATTTTTGACCTGACAGGGGTGTTTTAACCTGATTTTTGATGCTTTTTAAGTAGAACTCAGTGTTCATTTTGCCCTACAAGACCCATATTCGTTACCCACGAAGAGGAACACCTCCAAACACTATAGAATCACCATAAATCAACCTCAAAACTATATCCAAAGGAGATTTTCATGGACAAATTCTTAAAGGAAGAGTTTTGGTCATCCTAAACACACTTGGAGCTAGAGAGCTCGGATTGAAACAAGTTTTGAAGAAATTCTTGGAGGGTTTACAAGATAAACATCAGGGTAAGTATTCCTAACTCAATTTTGTAGGAATTACCTCAGTTTATCACTATTTTTAGCAATTAATTGGTGATTTAAGTTTGAAAAATTGTGGAAAACCCTAAGGCTTAGGTGTGAGGGTTAGAGGTCGATCCGGTGTCGGAATTCGACAAGTTTTATATGGTTGAACTCGTGAGAAGATAAGGAACCCGTTGGGGTGAAAAGTACTGAATTTCAAGACGTGGGCCCGGGGCTCGAGTTTTGCTAATTTCGGGATTTCTTAGTAAATTTGATTGTTTTTGCTTGGGTTTTATTCCCTCAACATATTGTGATGTAATTGTTCTGAATTTGGATAGATTCAACACACGTGGAGGCCAATTCAAAGGGCAAAGGTGTCGCGGGTTAAGGATTTAGCTGATTTGAGGTGAGTAATATTTTTAAATGATGTCCTGAGGGTTCGAAACCCCGGATTTGCACCTCATAGTGCAATGTTGAGGTGAGGTACATGCTCGATGATGAGCATGGGGTTGTTTACTTCCGGGGATTGGGACTTGGTCCATCCCGATTGATGATTTCTACTACATACTTGATTGAAATCTAATTGATATCATTGTGATTTGGGCTACTTGCCATATTTGGGCTTCGCGCCGATTATGTGAACCCTTCAGGGGTAGTAGTCATTTTGTACTAAATCATATTTGGGCTTCGCGCCGGTTATGGAACCCTTCAGGGGTATTTTTCATTGTTTATTACATCATATTTAGCATCTCGCCGGTTATGTGAACCCTTCAGGGGTATTATTTGGCATCTCGCTGGTTATGTGAACCCTTTAGGGGTATTGTTGCTGAATTGATTCATTTCATAAACTCAGCTCTGAAACTCAAATGATATTTTCAAATGATTTTTATTGGATCGGGTGGCACGCCGCCACGGATGTAATATGCATGGATCGGGTGACACGCCGCCACGAGATGTAATATGCATGGATCGGGTGACACGCCGTCACGAGATATTGCGCTACTGAACCCCCCACAGTAAGCGCCGGGTACCCAGGGAACGGGTGGCATGCCGCCACGATAGTCATGACTTGCATTGCATCGCATTGCATTGCATTGCATCGCATTGCATTTTTGGTTGTGTTGGTGTTGTTTCCATTTACTTCACGTTATTTATTTGAGATGTTACATGTTTTTACTGTTCCATCGTGGATTGCTCTAAGTCTTATGTGTTTCTTACCTTCAGTCATTATTTATATTTATTACTCACTGAGTTGGAAGTACTCACATTACTCCCTGCGCCATGTGTGCAGATTCAGGCGTTATCGGTTCCGCCCCGAGGTATTGACTACTGTTGTCAGGGTGGTGATTCAGAGACTATGAGGTAGCTGTTGGCGTTCGCAGCCCCCTATATCTTTTATTTTGTTGTTTCCACTTTCTTCAAACAATTGTGCCAAAGATATTGTAATAGTTATATTATTATTAGGATTTCACTAGTGGCTCATGACTTTGTGACACCCCGATCTGAGGGCTGTAGTCGGGATGGTTTACTATATTTTTCTGCAATTTACTGTTATTAAACCATACTTATATTATTTTCGTATTATTTAACTGTTAAAATGAAGTTAGTTTGGATTGGCTGGCCTTGTCTTCATGAGAGGCGCCATCACGACCGGGTTGGGATTTTGGGTCGTGACAGAGTTGGTATCAGAGCCTAAGTTACATAAAAATATAAGTGCATGAATGATGATTATTGATATTAGTCGTAATCCTCTATTTTGCATTTATGCCATTCTGTTGATCGAAGGTTTTGATTATTCACTCTAAATTATAATGTCAAGTTTATTATACATATATACCCAAAATTAAATCCGATCATGGAATATGACTTCATGCACTTCTTCATGTTATATATGTTATTGCCTTTTTTTTTTCTTTACAGATGATAATAGTATATTTACTTGCAAATATATGTTTCGAATCTATAGTTATTCATATTCTCATACTTATGTAGACTAAAATAACGAATATCTTTAGCGAAATATTATTCGCTTTTATTTATCATTTAAAAATAAATTTCACCTTTTAAGAATAAAACTTCTTATGTTATAGTTCAAATAATGAAAGATTTAGTAAGTAAAATTTTAATTGATTTTAAAGTGTTTAATTATATTCCAAAATTAATTAAATAATAATTTTATCCAATATAAAATTTAATTTTAGGAGAAAAAGGTTGATCAACAATTTGATAAACAACAATAAAATAGTCAATTAAAAAGTATACGATACAGGCAGAATTTATGGGAAAAAGAAAAGATATTGCAATGACAAAAGATATCGCTAAAATATTGAACTGATGTCCAATTCAAATACAAACAGCCTGCCATATAGTACAATGGTGGAGTCAGCATTTTCTTACCTCTTCATGGCCACGTACAAGGGTGGAATCAGCATTTTTATTAAGGGATATTAAAATATAAATAATTAGATATATCAAAAAGTTAAGGGAAATTAACATATAGTAAATATACATCAAATAAAAAAAATTTATCTACCAATATAGTATAATTTTTCAACGAAGGGGTGTCACTTGACACCCCTTGGTTCAATGTTGCTCAGCCACTGGCCACATATGCTAGCTTTTTAAAGATTGACATGCTTATATTAAATCTGCATGAGAAGGTGTCACGATCCAATTTAGGATCATGACCGACGCTTAGAAGCAAGTGCCCCCAAGTAAGCGTCATCGGTATTTTACAGAAAATCAGACAGAGTTTTCCCTTTTTTAGGACTATCCAAAAGTTTTCCTGTCTCATAAATAATATACAACCAACCAATATTCACCTAAACCAATCACAATCGTCATGAACTAACCGAAAACGAGTTTTCACCAACACTACCATAATAATACTAACTACAAAACACTTATTAATAACACTTAACCACAACCGTGTTTAATGGGAATATGTCAGAAAATATGCTAGTATATTAATTGGAAAGTATCATAAGTATGCCCTTTCTAAATGGGTTAGACTTTTCATGTGTTTCATGTAATAGAAATCAATTCAACAAATCGGTAATAAACTCGGTAAACACTGTCTCATAGCAAATCTTTATGTTTGGGAGGTCTCCAAGAAAGGATCATGTAATTTATTTCACTGTGTGGACCCCTTCGTAAACGGAGTCAAATATAACTGTAGGTCCCTACTCGAGGCAAAACTGTAACTATATGCTAGTTCTACCTTCTCACTAGCGAGAGCTATAACTGTAATCAGTAATATGTAAATACAAAGTGCACCAGGTCTAACGAACTCGCCGTTAGCTACGGGATCCTTCAAAGTCTCCTACCATTTATACTTTTCTTTGTAAGCATTAAATATTCAGAGGAAAGCATTTTCAAAATTGTACAGGGCGTTTCAATTCTTATCAAATCATGTAATCTCATTTCGGTAATACTAATCATATCTCAAATAGTAGTAAAACATGTCTAGTAACAGTGAGAATATTTTAAATAAATGTAAACATCTCAAGTAAATTATTCAGTACCATATCAAGTAAAAGACTTGTCCCACATGTAAATTTCAAACATTTGGTAACAATTACTATTTACAAAATCATATATAAACTATGCAGGTTATGAAAATACAAGTTACGGTAAGATTACTACTCACTTGACTTGTGCCGAATTACCGAATATGTCACCACAAGCAATCCGTTCGATTTCTTCAATCACCTAAATTGTGTTAATATCAATCTATATATCATTCGTAAACCATCAACATACCAAATCAAAATAACCAGCCCTTATGATTTCTTGTTTGACTCTTAATTTGCCAAATTGGATTTTTCCACTCTACCCGAGAGTACTTCTATGCCTTAATCACGTTCCTTGTGTCATATATGAATTTCTTAGCCTAAGGCAAAGTTTATGTAGATGGCATATTATACCAAACTGCTTTTAAAACTTCTAAAGCTCGTTTAAGTTAATAACTACACCATGTCCTTATGGAAGTAGCTTTCCTTCAAGGGTTCTTCACTTAAATTGATCGATATTCTATCAATTTCAACCTTTCATAAAACATTTCACCCAATTTTTAACACTACATGATATCCAAGTCTAAACCAAATAGAATCGCTGCCAATAATAGTTTTTTTTATTATACAACATTCACTATCCAATAAATTTTTCTATAAACCAGAGAATGAGGGTAAGCAAACCTGTAGAGAAGAACTGACACTGCT
The DNA here is from genome assembly GCA_002018475.1 of Nicotiana obtusifolia. Classification (NCBI taxonomy): domain Eukaryota; kingdom Viridiplantae; phylum Streptophyta; class Magnoliopsida; order Solanales; family Solanaceae; genus Nicotiana; species Nicotiana obtusifolia. The sequence continues at coordinate 77,262 of MCJB01047946.1, read as the reverse complement.
CGAGTTGAAAAAAACTTGTTAAAGCTTTAAAGCTTTTCCCTACTTCTCTATATCACGCCGAAATTGCAGACTCAAACGTTACTCCCTCTTTCTTTTCAATGTCAATATTTCAGTTGGTGTATTTGAGACCTAATGTATGACTTGGTAAAAGATCAATATACCCTAACTTGAACATAAGGTATTACGGAAGGCAAAAGTGACATCTATAATATTTTTGGCGTATGAAACATGGCAACTAATTGCAATTCTAATTATTCAAATATTTTGTAACCATGTTATTGGAATATAGCATGTAGATTTAATTAAATTCAAAGCTACGTACACTTATTTCTATATAGAATTGCAAACATCATTGAGACAAATTGAAGGCACTTCGGACTTGGTCACTTTAAATATAATCAATATTGAATATATAAAAGACGCGTAAGAGAAATTTTTGACTTGCAAACTATATACATACAAAGTATACAATAGATCTATAAAGTTAAATCGAAATTCATTCAATTATCAACAAAATACAGAACAACCAATTCATGTTGTTCTTTCAATGAATTCGAAAAGAAGACTTAATTTAGCGCGGCCTCTACTAATGAGGCCCACGATAAATCTAACTCTCTTTTATTTTGAAAAGGATATTAATACAATTTTATTCCTTCTTAAACTGTGCCAACCTCGCGTCATTCATGTTGGAACAAATTGTAACCGAAAGATTCTTACTCTTAGACCAAAATTCCGTTTGTTTATTTAGGTAAGGTAATGGGGACAATTACATTCCTATATAGTATTTTAAAACTTATTACCCTTCTTATTCAATTTTAATTTAATTACATAGGTATATACAATTTACTTATTATATACATTTTAGGAATTTAATGAGTATCAATTAACTCCTAAAATCTCTCTAACGTATATCTCCCATTCCTCCCACGTTTCTCTCTCCCTCCATTAACGCTCCCTTCAAGTTTTCTTCAATTTTTTTTTTATAATCTCTCTCAATCTTTCTGAATTCTCTCTTTAAATCTTACGTTTCCTTCCCTTACAATGAAGAAGAAAGGAGTTTTGAAGAATAAACATAAAAAATCTAATGTTGGTGATATTCCTATTTTTGATTTGGGTGTTTTGTCACAGGAATTACCCAAAAAGTAGTGAAATCGGCCCATGCAAAATCAGAGACAAAATCCAAGCTTTCTCCTCGTGAAGCTAGGGCGGAAGCTCGAACAAAACTCAAGCATGACAGGGATGCTGGTGAAGCTTCGACATCTGCTAAATCAGTAAAGCGGAAGGGAAAAGAAATTGCTCTTGATGATGATTTTGTCGAAGGAGAAGTTATCCCAAAACCTGCAAAATTTCTCCTACTGTCAAACCTTCAAAAAAGAAGAAGGTTCAAAAATCACCTAAGCCTATACCCAACATTCATTGGAGAAGGTAAAATTTTAGTAGTTACAATTTTGAGGTTTTTTTTTTAGTTACAAAACATGTTCGCAGTCTCATGACTATGCATATATATATATATATATATATATATATATATATTTGTATTTGTAGACATTTTCTCTACATTATGTATATTTGTTATTGGTTATCAAATTTTCTATATTTCCCTCGAAATTGTAGATTTCTTGTAAATTATTCAAAAATATTTTGTTATAGGATTTACTACCTTATTTAATTGGTTTTGTTGGTTATTAGTTTCTCTATTTGTAGATGTTAGCTTCATTTTCTGTAAACAAATTGTATATGTTATGTCTTGTTGTTACTTTCTAATTTTCTGCTCTAAACATAATTTGTAGCTTCAATGTAGTCAGTTGTTATATATGTTTACTAATTTTGTAACTTATTTGTATGCAAGGTATTTATGTCTTTCTGATTGTAGATAAATTGTAGTAAAATTAGATTTATTTTGTTTTTGATATTCAAACAAGTCTTTTTTTAACTTACTGTTCATTTGGTGCAGAATCGAACATTTTTTGCAACACTTGATGTTGATTATGGCATCACTAGGTTTCAGACATTATTCGATCCTGTTGTTCCTTGCCAAATAAATGTGTTATTGTCTGATAATGGATTAAAGTTGTTTAAGAAGACATGTTTTGGGCATTTTCTTTCCATGCCCAAAATATGTATCCAAAATCAGGCAATTCATCTTCTCATGAAGTATGAATTGAACGCATCCAGATTTGATTTTTTTACAACAGAGATAAAGGGTGAGAGGCTGAACTTTGGGTTGAGGGAGTTTGCCCTCATCACTGGCCTTAGATGTGTCACAGAAGTAACGGACTTTGGTTAGGTATGATAGTAAAATAATGAGGAGCTATTTTTCGAACAAGGAAAAAGTTGAGAAGTCATACTTGAAACAAATTATAACCAGCCGTAGTTGGGTGATGATGAGGATGCAGTTAAGCTGTGTATTCTCTATCTGATAGAATTCTTCCTTTATCCTTCGGAGAAAGATAATGGTTTGATAGACCATTTTAGGTTCTACTTGGTGGACTCGGGGCAGTATGCGAATTTTGCATGGGGTATCGAAGCTTATACACAATTGCTTCAGTCCGTTAGGCACAAGCCCAAACCTTCTGTTCATTTTATCTCATCCGAGGTTTTGCACTTGCTATGCAAATATGGTTGTATGAGTGTTACTCTACAGTCAACACTGTTTAGCTACAAGGGTTGGTATTCGATCCCCCGCATACTTAACTGGACAACTAGTAAGGACAAGATATGGATATCTTCTTTGGAAGATAGAATGATCAAACCATCATGGATTAAGGTAAATGTTTTTCACTCTTGGACAGAAAATTAAATATAAATTATCTACACATTTTATACATTTATGACTAGGTCCCTCATTTTTTTCTTTCAGTTCACCAACATGCTTGAAGTACCTGAAGAGCTTTCAAGAATGAATTTGCCAAACAAAGTTGAATACATTCTTAAAGAAGTTGAAACAAAGTCCGAGCATTCGACAGATGCTCCATCTCCATCTCCATCTCCATCTGGACATAAGCAGGCAATGAGAATAGATGACAACAAAGATATTGTGAAACAATTAAAAAAATTAAGAAAAGATGTTGATAAGGTAACCAATTAAGATAATCCTAGCTGGTTTCTTTAATTTATGGTATGCAAATTATTTCTTTAACTCTTTCTACTTTTATACGTAGGTCAGTTCAGACCTTGGAGCCTTCAAGAAAGAGGTATACCTAATTCTTGATTTTTACTCTTTATATATATATATGTGTGTGTGTGTATGTGTGTGTGTGTGTGTAAGCCTCTAATTTTTAGATACATTATAACAATTTTTCGTTCTTTAGGTTTTTGAAGAACTAGGTAGCATTCACGTGCTACTCAATGATTCCATCCAATCTGTGTTACAGGCAATTGATGCTAAGGTTTCATTCGAAATATATTCATTTGGCACAATAAATTTTACAATGTTTATGTTTATAATAGTATTCATAATGTGCATAGCCTAACAAATTCCTAATCCAGTTTACTGGTAGTTCTACGAAAAATTATGAGCATTATAAAGAAAAGAACAAACAACAGAATGCGGGCAGTAGTGCTAAACCAGTTTTGGCCAGCCGCAATAAAACAGGTCTTTTAACAATTATTACACAATTTGATGACAACTAATCTACATTATATTTACATTATATCTACAATATATCTACATATAGCCTAAATTACCAACAACTACAAACAAATAATCTACATTATATTTTCAATTATTCTCTTAGATATAAGGCACATGTTTAACATTCAAAATGAGGAGAATTTTCTTGTAAGTGTTGACTTATCTTCCTAATTTACAGGGGTATTGGGGGAAGAAACTGCAGGTATGGTTTTATCTACATATTAACTTCAATTAAACTACAATTTATCTACATATTGCACAGTACATATTACATTAGAGCTACAGAACAACATTTAAACAAATTAACTTCAACTAAACTACAATTTATCTACAGTGTAGTTTATGTTAATTTTAAATGATCTACAATTTTATTAAGCTGTACTCATTTGTTGTAACAGAGAAGAAAATAATGCATGTGGACTCTCCAAAACAGAATGCAAAACTTGGCATAGAAGGAGAGCATTTAAACGAGGAGAAGGATACTGTGTCTTTGCAATCTCCCATTCAACAAGCAAATGATATACAAAAAGGAGACGATTGCAATGAAGATTTTACTGATATTATATGTTACAATATAATTGTAGGAAAAAATAGTTTTTATATACGTTTCACTTCTCAAAAGAACTAATGCAACCAACATACAATGTTGTTATTTTGTTTTAAATATTGTAGGTGAACCAGCCGACTATATCAATGTAGTTGATTCGGACAATGACTCCAAATCTGAAAAAAAGGCAGTAACACTTGATGATTTTGAGCTTCCAGAGAACTTCTCACAAATTGTTAAGTTCGTAGAGGTAAATGAAGATGAAACAACCCCTGTGTATCAGGGAAGAACAAGGGTTCCTGGAAAGCATGCCAGATCCCCCATTCTCCCTTATTTCAGTTCTAGGGGAAGCACTTCTGTTGGACCTCCTACAATTTTCAACATCAAGCATCCATTTACTGGGGTTATTGGAGTCGATGTTGATCCTGACTTGTTGGAAGAATCCAATAAGTGATTATATTTAGGTACCGACATGGTTTCAAAGAGGTTAGATTATACATTTTTTTCATATTATAGAGTGCATACAATTTATGGATTGCAAACTGAAACTACATAATAATTGTACTTGATATGTCTCTAAATAGGAGGAAGGCGCCTTATACTTTAAAAGATAATCAGCTCAACCCGTAGTTTGATCTTGGAGTGGAGAAAGTTGATAAAAAAATTGATTTTATACTTTGGCACATCCCGGGCAAGTACTCAACAGCACGGTACACATATACCTTGGAATAATTTAATGATTAGCTGTAGTATTCTGTTATTTTAGAAATATGTAGATTTTTTATTTGAAAATTGTAGTTACATTGTATGAAACATTGAGAAACAATCAAATCTTTTTTTTTTTTTTTTGCAGCACATTGATGTTATTTTATACTATTTGAGGAAGAGAGAAAAATATGGTCCTGCAAACAAAATACGGTTTACAACCATTAACTGTATGTTCTAGACTAGAATTGAACAAATTTATGAGAGGTGTATTAATGCTCCTGTCGATAAGAAGCTTGCTGTTGTCAAACCCCAGGACGTCGTGGCAGAATACATATTGGGTACCGATTACTTGCAAATATTGCATGGGACAAAGTTGATTTTGTGATTATACCGATAAATATTATGGAGAAATTTCTTTAGTTGTTGGCTGTGTTTGACATCACCGAATAGGGTTCTATATGCTTATGATTCTATGGTCTATTTACGAAATCACAAACTTGTTGAATATATTGTCAACAAGTTTGCTACTATGATTCCCCTCTACTTGTCATGCACCGGTTTCTATGGAAAGCGTCCAGAAAATCAACTACAAGAATACAAAGGCATACATTGAAAGAGGTGTTACTAATCCTCTTGGCATTCAGTGGTTGGTCGGTGAGATACCCCAGCAAAAAGAAGGATTACTATATGTGTTGCTTTCCTTCTATCTATTTAATTAATTGTATTTTACAAGGAATGCTAAAATTTTTCCTCCATTATTTTTTGTAGTGACTATGATGTATACGTGGCGGCATTTGCAGAATATGTCAGCATTGGAGAGCTATCTATTTCAAAAGAAGACCTTTCTGATATTGATCAACACTAGCAACGGTATGGAGCGCTCCTTTGAGATTATGTTAGGAAAAAGCAAGAGCTTGTGCAATTAGTGAAAGTGAGGTGACTGGAAGATTAGCAAGAAGAAAAGGGGCACCAACTGTGAATGAGAGAACACAGATTTGGAAAAAGAAGAATTAGTTGCCCTAGGGCGGAGAAAATTTGTAGTTAAACTATGTAGATGTAGCTGGATTGTAGTAAAGTTGTAGACAAATTGTTTATTAGGAAGGAGTCAAATGCAATTCATCTGTACCAAATTTGTGCTACAGTTGTTTTGTCTTTTGTGTTGTTATTTTATCCAGAATTCTAATACATAGAATATACAACATCTGTGATTTTTTTAGTTGAAAGTTGTTAGTACTTGATCTCGATTTTCGTACTATATAATTTATTTACAGCATAACTATAATTATTTCTACAACTAATATACAAAAATACGTAATTTATTCAATTTAGCTGTGTTGTTATGAAAATTTGAAAGTAATAAATAAACCCAGTATTTAAACAAAACACTACAAACCAATTGTATTAAGAGTTAAAATCTGTTTAGCAAGCATTCATTTTATGCGATAACGTTTATTCAAATTAGCAACACATTTATACTACAACTATAATTCTCCAGAACAGAACAAATACAACTTCATGTCTTAACGGATAGATTATCATCAATAGTACTAAGTAAAAAAAAACTTTAAACTGTATCAATTTTTATTTCCTTTTTGGAGCATTCCTACAAGATCTTTTGTTATGCCTTTCTACTCCGCAATTGCCATATGAAACCTTGTACTTTTTTTGCATTCACTTCATCATATGGTTTGAGGTCCCCTTGGCTGCCTTTTCCCTGTAGGTAGCTTTACAACTTCTTCAACTATATGATGTGGTACATTCCATTTGATTTTGTCAGGCAACGGGTCTACTGGTATTTCATAAGTCTTCAGAAGGCTATCCCTCGTGTAATAAGGAGAACAAATAGTTTTCATAAGACTCGTTCCTATGCCTCAAAGCTGCTAAAGCATGTGCACAAGGAAGTTCATCAAGCTGGAATTGTCCACAACTACATCTCTTGTTTTGAAGGCAAACAATGAAGCGCTTCGCACCATCTATCACAGTATGGATGTAATTTGTTGAAGCCCTCACCTATAATTCATTACAAATACAACAAGTTGTCAGTAACAAGTAAAATACAAAATAACTACAAATATTCAATAACTTTTCTACAATTAACAGTATATATTAAGTTTGATGGAATCAATGATCTGATGTTATTGGCTATATCTTACTCTCATCTTCTGTGATAATATCCTGTTGTCCTCCAACTCTTTGTTGTATTTTTTCTCAAGGTATGTGAATGTAACCTTCGCATTCAATAAATTTTTATTAGTCCAACGTTCAAGAAGAGTCCTCATGTACTCTAATAGTTCTACTACGGGCAACTCTTTTGCATTTTTGGTTACTGCATTCAATGGTTCTGCAATGTTTGATGTCATCGTCCACGTTCTGTTCACTGTGGCATGTACCCGAGACCATCTGTGATAGCCAATATCGTATAGGTATGCTTTAACCGTGTGTCGATCTCTTCAATCTTTGATATTATTTCATTAAATTCATCAAACGTGTATGATCGTGCCGTGGCAAAGTACAATTTGCTTAACACTAGATGACCCTTCTTGAACTTTGACCTTACATTTGTCCAAATATGCCACATGCAAGCATAATGTGACATGCCAGTATAAACAATAGATGTTGCCTTCAAGATACTCTCATTCCTAGTCCGAAACAACACACATATTTGGTTTTTCTCCATATGCATGTTCGAATTGCTCAAAAAACCACCTCCATGATGTATCATTTTCTGAATCAACAACGGCGTATGCTAGTGGTAATATACTACCTATCATACAGGTGGCAAAAAAAATTCAACTTCTGTAATAAAACTTAAGAATATAAAAAATACAGTCACAAAAATAACTTTATAACAATATTTTTACAATTTATTTACATTACATGCTGCATCCATTGTGCTAGCTGTTAGCATGATTCCCCTATATGCCGACTTCAGGAAGGTCCCATCAACTACTACAACTGGCCTACAATGCTTCCAACCCTTGATGGACGTACTAAGTGCAACAAATGCATACAAGAAACAGTCATCTTCAATCTTCTGCAATTTCAACCGACCCCGGATAAGTCTTCTCCAGAATATACAAATAACTCGACAATCGGCTGTAGGAATAAGCAGGATGATCTCTCAAAAATTCCAAAGCCTTTTCCTTTGCTCTCGAAGCTTGCATGTATGTTAAGTTCACACCATGATCCGATAACATGTCAGTTTGTATGTCTTTTGGTATGTATATTGTCTTAGGATCTGCATATTTTGGCATTACCATACTGCCAACTACCATGGCTGTTAGTTTGCGTTGTATGTATGTGTTGTCCATCAAAGAGCATGTGTGCAAGCTATTGAATTTTCGAACCTTGAACAATGCTGATTCATTTATGCTGGTAGACTTGAAATGCCACGTACAATTGTTACCAACACGTACGAGGCAGTAGCTACAGAATAAAAACAATTCAAAAAATGTTATGGAAATTGTAGCACAAAATACGAAGCTGTTTATGCACAAAAATTTATCTTAAACAATTTATATACAAAAAAATTACAACTTATCCACAGTATAAATGACAAATAAAATGTTCATACCTTCTTGCACTAGACCTTTTCACTCTAAATTGAAACTTATTTATGAAAGAATAATGCTTCATTGCACTGACAATTGTTTGCTTGTCTTGGTAAACATGGCCAACTTCAATTACATTTGGCGTATGTTCTGTTAAGATGATACTTTCAAATTCCACAATTGCCGGAGATGTTTGCATATCAATCATCTTCATTGTTCCTGATACTTCTCCAATTGTGTTACAATTGCTTGACAATTGTACCATGTTAGTATTACGATAATCAGAAGAACCTGCACTAAATTAAAAGTATAGCAATTTAGACCTCTGTATATTCGTGTGTTCAGTATTTGAAATAATGCTTGTAGAGACAAAATAGTCGAACTACGTTTGTTATGTAGTAGAATTATAGATAATATGTAGAAAAATTGTAAACAATTGACATTGAAAAAATATCAGCACTGGAAAAACAGACCTGCGATTGTGCTCGCACTAGACATACTGCATTCCAAATCGAAATCACGCACTGTTATACACAGTGGATACATTCCTATGTTTTTATTTTTCTTTTTCGTCTCCATATACACGCGCACTCCCATATTGCTCCGAATTTCCATTGGAGGACACCGTTCATTGATAGTGTATTTGATTTCAATGAATTTTGCGGAGGTTTCGATCATTAGATTCTCTGCAATTGCATAATTCAATTGACTATAATTTGAATCGTCATTTACTACAATTCCGTCAACATCAAAATCTTTGTATTTCCCAACGCTATCCCACCACCCATTGAGCTGAAGCGTAATCGCTAATTTTGACATTAGGTCGTGAAATTCAATTCGATTGTAGCTAATTGTAGGATTCTACGAATATGTTGCCTTCATAATTGGTGCGAGGATTGCGTCAGTAAAATCTCTAAGCGATCCTAAAAATCTCGCGCCTAAATATGGAAGACTATCGTAGAAAGGATTCTATTTTATGGAAATGTATAGATTTTGTAAATAAATTGTGTTTAGGTCGGGTAAATTCATAAACATGGATAATTTTTGAAATAAAATTTTAAAATACTGTATAGGAACGAAAAAATCCCAAGAAAATTTAACAAAGTCAAAGTTGGGTAAATAAGAAATTTACTCTATTTTAAATTCATAAATATTTTAACCTTTTACACTGTTCAAATAAGGAAAACTCTAATAATCAAAATTTTAGTTGATTTTAAAGTGCTAAATATTAGGAAAATAATTAAATTAAAATTTTATCTAGTTTAAAATCTACGTTGTAAAGGGTAAAAAAGACGAACGACATTTCGCTAAAGGGCCTTCGTACTTTTAATATAATATAGATCAATAAAGAAACTCACTATGATATATTCAAAGTATTCTTAACTTAGAAAAGATGTTTTCTAAAATATATTTGTATAAACTAATAGAAGTGAAGCCTTGACATAACTGGTAAAGTTGTTGCCATGTGACCAGGAGGTCACAAATTCAAGTCGTGGAAATAGCCTCTTGTAGAAATGCAGGGTAAGACTACGTATAATAGGCCCTTGCGGTCCGGCCCTTCCCCAAAACCCGTGCATAGCGGGAGCTTAATGCACCGGGCTACCCTTGTATAAACTAAGGGTTTTTACCAGACGGGCTAGATTGGGTTGGACATGGGAAAAAACAGCCCGTCTGGTTAGTAGGGTGGGCTGGTTAGTGGACCGGGGATCCGCGATGGTAGTGGGTTGGGATATTCCGGGTTTTGGTGGGCCCGTCTGGGTTCGGTTTTATCGGGTCCGGACTGGACCGAGTAATTTTTTTAGTGTATTATGTTTTCTTGTTCAATGTAATTGTTACTTAAGTGTTTGCAATATTTTAAATAATAAAATAATTATTTCAAGGCATAAAATTAAACTTTTAAACTTTAAAGTTTAATATTTTAAATTTGCAATTTAAATTTAAAAATTTAAAAATTAAAATTAAGTGGCTACATAAAATTATTTAATAAGACCAATATGTAAGGATCAAACTTTAAAGGCTTCTATTTCATATTTAAATTGCATAATAATACTACAAATTAACTTGTCTAATAAACTAACACATTAAGCTTAAATAAGTCTAACAAATTTAAAATAACACAAATTGTCTCAAATCAGCTTAACTACGAATTCCTGGAGGATGCTCAAGACAACCCTTGATATGCCTCCTTAAACCAGCTGTGCCCTCCCACTTTCGACGAACATTAAAGACTCGACCACAATTCTTGCACTCTACTCTGCGAACTTCTTCATTTTCTTCTACCATCTCAAATGTTCCCAAACATGTGAACGCGCTCTAGAATCTCGGGGCGTGATTTAACTTGAACCTAATAAAAATGGTAATCACACTTCACTTAATAATTGTACTTTTGTAGTGGCTACCGTAAATAATTAATAAAACTTAAAATATTAATTAATTGAGAACTTGAGAGCAATATGCGATTCAATAATCAAGAGGGAATTGATAGAGAATTAGAGTAAAAGAAGAGAGCAAGTTGTGAGAGAAATGAAGAAGAGGGGGGGAGGGGGCTATATATAGTTATTAAAAGGCTAAGAATGTAATTTATCAATTATTAGGGGTGGAGGGGCTATTTTAGTAAGGGGATAGGCCGAAATGGCTAAAAGTGCAAAAATGGCTGTTTCCTAACAGTCATTTTTTATTTTGACAGTTGGCAACAGTCAGAATTTATAAAAAATAAAATTTACAACTTAAATCGGACTGGAACACGGTTAAAACCCTTGAACGGGTTAGCTGGCTAGCCGGGTTCCGGTGCACCGGTAGCCAAAAAAGGCCCGACCTTGTCCGGCACAACCCTCTACCCTAGCCAACCCGTCCCACCCCTTGCGGGTCGAACCGGGTTGTTAGTGGCCGGGCCCGACCCAATTAACACCTTTAGTATAAACTACTCCCTTCGTCTCATATTATCAGTCGTGGTTACTAAAAATAGTTGTCTCAAATTCTTTGTCACTTTAAAAGTTCAGGACAAATTGATTTTCTTTTTTCTTTTTTACCCTTAGTAATAATTGTCCTTGAAAACTACAAACACCTCAATTATGAATAACTTTGTTCAAATACCAATGAAGAAAGATTAAATATTAAGACATGAATAAGAATAAGTAGTCAAAATCCCATCCTAATTAACTTTTCTTAAAGGGCGTGTACAAGAGAATCATGACATATAATATAAGACGGAGGAAGTAATAATAGTGAAAATAGAAAGATTGACCCCATTAAAAAAAAAATCTTTGCTATGAACAAATTTATATATATGCTCTTTAGAAAGATTTTAACCATAATTCATATCCCTATTATATTCTAGCTGAAAACTCTTTCTAATCTAGACTACTTTGAGGCTTTTGAAGTCTTTTCACAATTAAAGCCAAAGATTTGTAAATGAGAAGATAAACGTTCCTTGTAGTAAAATTTAAGCACACTTTATAGGCTTGTACTTAACAGTCAATCAAATTTTTCTGGGAAATATGATACTGCATATCCTCGCTCAAAGTAATAACCGAAAAAAATATATCTTTTTCAGTATATATATATATATATATATACCAATTTTATAAACTTTTGCTACTACTGAATAAAAATAGTTTCGACCGCCGGCTAAAAGTGATCTTTGCTCATTCATTTTGTCACTTTGTACCACGCAACAAGTTTTATACGTGGCTTGCACTCGATAGTTAATCAATTCGTTTTTTCACTTTGTATCACGCAATAAGTTTGAATGTGACTTAACACTCAATAGTCAATCAATTTGTTTTTTCAATTTGTATCTGGCAACAAGTTTAGTCACATCCATTGCTATCACACTACCTCCCCTCCCAACAATTCAAATTGTCATGCAGTTGTAGATTTGTAGTGGGCTCAAAAGCAGGTTGGAACATCCAAAGATTGTAGCTTTAACAACTAAAAGTAATTGTCAATTAAGGAGAAATTCTACATTAGACTTGATTCACAATAGATTAGCAAATTGAAACTAAATTTTCTTTTAGCTGCTTGAATGCCTCAAGCAGAAAGCTTTTATCCTCTCAAGTCCTTCTTCAAGAATGGGTGGCTCAATGGCAAAAGTTAACCGCAGCCAATTCTTCAGTCCCACCACCACTCCTGCAATTTATACATTTTTCATCACTCAATCGACCACAAATAATAGTACTTTACTACTTGCTACAATATTATGCATGTTTGTATTGAATCGAGGCTCTATCGGAAACAACCTCTCTACCGGCACAAGGTACGCGTACTCACTACCCTATCCAGATCCCACTTGTGATATTAAACTTAAGTTTTTTTTGTTGTTTTTGTTGTACTTGCTACAATACTGGTGTACGCATAAGGCTGCATACTCACTACCTTTCCTAGACCCCACTAATGAGATTACACTGGTTTTGTTGTTAATATTATTGTACTTGCTATAATACTGGTGTGGCCATCAGTATTTGCAAATACTGAACTTCAGTATTTGAAGTACTAGTGAAATACTGAAAACTTGTTACATGAGTAGTGAAAAAATTGTTTCTGACTCACAAATCTTTTAACTATTTTCTTCCAAGTGAAATTCTTATTCAAACACAAATATTCAACTTTTAATACTTTATTTTTTCAACTTCGACCAAATATTGTCCAAACGCCAAAACTCAACAGAGTGTACTAAATTCCTTATCGAGCAACCATATTAGCAGCGAGCGAGCTATTTTACCTGGAAGAATGATTACTGATTCTTCATGGACTAACTTAGTGCAGAAATCCATATCATCATTTATGCCTTCCAAAAATGACAGGTTCAACTTGAACTGCGATGCAAGAAAGTCAAAATTGAATATCTGCAGTTCCTAGATTTAAAATTTTAAAGGACCTAAATCGAAGTACTACTATAAATCCTCACCATCACTGACATTGCTCCATCTGGTTTGTATGGGCAGGTAAAGCAAGGTATCTCCTGAATTCTGCTAATAAATACATCGACAGCTTCCCTTAATATATTATTGATGTTTGAAAAGAAATCCTTGGTCGTCTTCTCGAGGATGTGAGGCACTGCTCCCTGAACATTTGAAATCACACACAATCAGAACTCAACCTGATATATGGAAAAAGAAACACATAATGGGATGAGATAAGTCTGTTGATGGATGTCAATGAGCTAACGCAAGCAAACTCATATAGTTTCTTGTCATTGCCTGTTATGAGCTTGATTACATGTATGATCGATTTGATCATAGGAAATCACATATAAGCAATACCTGAATAATAGTTGCAGGATTAGCACCGTAATCAAGATAACTTTGAAGGGATTCAGCAAGCTGAAAAGCAAAAAGCAATATAAGACTGAGTCACATTTTAGAACAGCCTAAAAAGCACCGAAATGCAAGCCTATCAGTTTCTACTCTTGCAGAGATCTATATGAGAGATACTAAATGCCATCAGTAGGTTAGTATGCATAACTAAAACGGCAGCCTGCTACATGAAGCATCCCGCGTTCACATAGGGTCCGGAGAAGGGCCGCGTTCCAAGGGGTGTGATGTAGGCAGCCTACTCTAATGCAAGCATTAGTAGTTGATTCCATGGCTCAAACCCGTGACTTGCAGATCACATGGACACAATTATACCGTTGCTCCAAGGCTCCCCTTCATTAGTATACATGAATGTACATGATATATTTCCCAATTGGGCAAACATCATAAAAGCATCCTTCGGATGTTTCCCAATATACATTTTCCTCCTCATAATTCTTCAATAAACCGTATCCATGGATATTTTGTCACAAGTCGTGGACCTTTTTCGTGATCCATTTATTATCTGGTTTAGAAAGTTGGAAATAAGAGTATTAAGATAAACAAAAGAAAGTAAAGACAAGGAAGAAAATGATACGAACCCCGGACTTCTTAAGAATGCCACTAGGATCAACCATTGCTATCCAACCAAGTCGCCAACCAGGAATAATCCATCTTTTTGATAATGACCCGAGAGTTAAAATTGGAGTTATTGATCCGAATACTCCCATTGGCACAAATGGCTTGCTACCAAAACATAGATGGCTATAGACTTCATCTGCAATCACTAGAATACCTAGCTTTTTTGCTGTCTCCGCAACCTCCATGACGAAAACAAAGAAGCGACGAACTTGGAAAATTAGTTAATTCAATATAAACTGTGAGATTTAACAGAGTGATAAGTAATCAATATACAGATCGATCGTACCTCTTGCAAGTGTTCGGAGAAAAAAACATTACCACAAGGATTTCCAGGATTAATGATAACTATGGCAATAGTGTTATCATCAACAAGGGATTCTAGGCTTTCAAGATCGACCTCCCAACCCTTTTCTGGGAGAAGGTCGAAATGGCGAACCTCAACATTACTAACTGCAGCACGAGCTTCATAAAACGGATACCCCGGTTTAGGAAGCAATATGTTGGCACCAGGGCGAGCGAGGACCGCCATTACAACTTCAATTGCCTGATTAGCACCAGGTGTAAGGAAAACATCATGTGGTGATAGTTGGTGAGGAATATCGTGAGAGAGGTGTTCCGCTATCGACCTATTAAACAGATGAAAAAATATGTCCAGATAAGAGTAATGTCTTCTCATCAGCAAATCGGCTTGTTTTTTAACAGTAGTAGAAAACTTGATGGCACATAATCATATCATTCATGATTATTAGCCACTAAAATAAATGACATCAAGCCTACAACACGCGACAAACAAATGGTCCTCTTAGTTCTTTCTCTATATCAGCCATTGTTAGAGTCACATGCGAGGAAGGGGTTCAGTTGCGTCCCCTTTATCCGGAAATTATACTATTCAATAACAACACCAAACCCAGTATAATCCCACAAGTGGGGTTTGAGGAAGGTAAATAGTACACAAACCTTACCCCTATGTAGAGAGCAGCAAAAAGAAAAATGAAAAAAGAGTAGTAGCAACAATCAGTATTACACTATTCAACAAGGTAAATATAAATTTTTTTGGATATACATACAAATATTAGAATCCCCTCGAAATAAAAAATAAAAAAATAATTTTTTTTAGTGTAGTGCCAAAGTAGTTCAAAAATACTAGATATGACATTTTTACATTTTCTTGAATCCCCTAGTTAAAAGGCTTCGCAGATGATCTCAACAAGTATTTCATTTAGAGGCTTAGGGTGTGTTCGGTATAAAGGAAAATGTTTTCCTAGAAAATTTTTTCATGAAAAATGAGAGGTTTTATCACTTATTTTTCCTTGTTTGGTTGGTGAATGGAAAACTTATTCTGAAAAATATTTTTCTAGTATTTGGTTAGAGAGTAGAAAATATTAGTTTTAGGAAAATATTTGTTTATGCTACTCTCCTGACCCTCCTCCTCCAAGTCCCCATGTTTCCTTGCTCCC
>MCJB01047946.1:48475-60970 GCA_002018475.1 Nicotiana obtusifolia | reverse complement strand
GTTGGGTGGGTGGGGGTGGCGGTGGGTTGGTGGACTTGGTGGGGATGGGGAATATGGTGGGGAAGGTTGAGGAGTTTTGGAAAATATTTTTCCTTCTCTTGATAGGGAAAATATTTTCCTCCAATTGGAGGAAAATGAGTTCATGAGGAAAATATTTTTCAAGACATTTAATTCAAACAAACATGAAAAATTAGAAAATATTTTTTGAAAAATATTTTACTTCGTACCAAACACACCCTTAGTTTCTATTTTCAAGTGTTAAGTCTACTAAAAGCAGAGAGGCTATCAGAAGAGACAAATGTGAATTTTTTTTTAAAGATTTAACCAATTTCTAAATTACAATGAGATAAATCACTTAAAAAGAAGAGAAAAAAAGGGAACAAGCTTTATCATCCATTCAAAAGAAAATTTCTGCACCACCCACTAAAATATCAACAAAACATTATCCTATACACTTACCACTTTGCTAAACAAAGACCAATTTTAATTTACACTCGTGTCGAATCCTCCAAAAATATACTAATTTAAAGGATCCAAGACACAGCCGCCGACATTTTCAAGGAGTCCGAACTACATAGCATAGAGAAAAGCCTAGCTCGAACCTTGCGCCATTGACTGCCAGGATTTTACAATTTTCCAAGAAAGAATGTATCAATTAAACATAAGCTATAGCTTACCTCCGAGCTGAATAAAGACCAACGGCAGGAGCGTAGCCATTGAACTTAGCAGATCGAACAGCACTAAAAAGAGCGTCTTCTGCTACTGGTGAAGTTCGAAAGCAGGGATCTGCAGAAGGGTCACCACGCCCCAAATGAATCACTGACTTCCTCTCATTCTCTTCTTTAAGATTTTCCATTATTGTTTCAAGAACTGATCGAATTGAAAGCAATGATTTTTCCTTTAAATCTCCATTGTTGAAACCCCATTTGGCCAACTTGTTCTCCATTTCCGTGGGTTCGTACTTCAATTATTTTTCTTAGAAATGCTTGGAGTTAACGCCAAATGCAGTCAGCTGTTTTCCTCCTATTAGGCAGTTAGGCACAGCACATTAAAATAATACTGATTAACATGTTGCTAAAAGTTAAAATTCATTCATAGAGTAAAAAGATTTTTATATCATCAGGTAAAGAAATAGTTTAACTTATACTCCCTCTCCGTCTCAAATTATCTATCGTGAATTCTAAAAATAGTTGTCTCAAATTAGAAAGGGAGTCTTGGCGTAACTGACAAAGTTGCTGCTATGTGACCTGGAGATCACGGGTTCGAGCTGTGAAAAAAGCCTCTTGCATAAATGCATGGTAAGGTTGCATACAATAGACCTTTGTGGCCCGACCCTTTCCCGGACCCCGTACATAGTGAGAGTTTAATGCACCAGCCCGCTTAGTTGTCTCAAATTATTTTTCATTTAAGAAGTTCGAGACAAACTAATTATTTTTTCCTATGTTAGCCTTAGTAGTAATTGTTATTGAAGACACAAACACCTCAATTATGAAGTAATACTATGATTGTTCAAATATCAATAAGACATAAAGAAGGGTAAAATAGTAAAAAAATACCTCATTATTATTTTCTAAAGGGATGTGTCAAATAAAACTAAATATATAATTTGAGACATAACGATTATATACAAACAATGTAAAGAAATTTTACAGTATCAAGTCATTTTTACCTATATAACAGGTAACCTAGTATCTTTTGAATGACATATTGTTAAAAAAAGTTTACTTTATCGGTTAAACACATAATTTAAATCTTAATTAAATTTAAATTTAAGTTCTATTCACTGATGCTATAAAAATATAATAATACTTACATAATCAGATTATTTAATAGGTAATTACAAGTGATTCTCTTGATATATGTCAATTAGTAATCCAACAAAAATAAAAATTAGTTTATTATCACAAACAAATATTCTATTGTACTTCAAAGAACGAGAAAGATAATTAATGAAACCCAAGAAATTGTTCGTCAGGGTAGTAATCTCGTATGAAAATCTTGTGTTGGTTAGTGGGACAAAATAAGTGGCGGATGCAGCCTAAAAGTGCTTTTAATTCGATCAAACTATAATATTAGATTTTCAATCTATAATTTATAAAAATAAAGTCAATTTAGTATAAAATATTACATGATATACCAATAATCTCGTATGAGAAAATTTTGTGTTGGCCGGTGTGGCATAATACTATTATTTTCTGGGTTTATTTTAGGCATAACTACTTGATATTTGAAATTTACAGTTAATTCATATCTATGTTCATAGAATTCATTTAAGGGAAAAGCACTTCTTATAAAAAATTCTTTATTTTTATAACTCGAGCTCGTAACTTTTAGTTAAGAGCGAACGAATTTCATTCATTTCATTACATAGCTTCATGATTATACATGAATATTAATATATTATCATCTACTGCGAAGTTTTTTATTCCCCAATTGTGGGATGAGACATATATAATATTTACTCGCAAATTCTATAACTTTTTTCTATCTTATTTGACGTGACGCTATTATTTGATCATGAGCGAGAATCTATGGGATTAATTTGACAACGTCAAAACTAATTAAATTTTGATATTAAATATATTTGAATTTCAGAACCTTAGTGGGACTTTATATAATTGTATATAGTAGAATGAAGTTTGGAATATTCTAAAGTGAAAATAATGTCATTTGAGTTGAAAGTATTGATTATGAAGATAGTTGGTCTTATAGAAACCGGAAAAAAAGAAGTTAGGATTCTATTTTCTTTTTGTACCATATTTATCAAAAAAGATTTATAATTGTCATGACCTGGAATCTCAACCTCGGGGTTCTTATGACGCCTAACATCTACTTGTTAGGCAAATTAACGTGAAACAGAAAATTAACCGATTTTAACAGTTGAAAACCAAATATTAACAATGGTAACGATATAAGTCTGAAATAGAGTAAAATAATACCGAACAACGAAATCTAAATATATCCCAAAACCTGGAGTTACGAGTACATGAGCATCTAGAGTGCTACAAACAAGGTCTAAACAAAATATAATTGTTTTGAAACTCGCTGAAACAGTAAAGATAGAAGGGAAGGGGACTTCAGGGCTGCGGACTCCGTGCAGCTATACCTCAAGTCTCCGACTGAATCCGAGTAGAAAGCTACTGAACGCTGCTAGGACCAATATTAGTGTCTGCACAAGAAGTGCAGAAGTGTAGTATGAGTACAACCGACCCAATGTACTTCGTAAGTGTCGAGCCTAATCTCGACGAGGTAGTGGCGAAGCTATGACAAGACACCTAAGTAAATAAATCTATACAAGTTTATATAAAGCAACAATAATAACAGAGAATAATAACTTACAAACTGGGAGGGGACATGCGAAAAAGGGTAGATATAACAACTATGACAGGTATGAAATCATGAAATAACCAAGTAAATCACAAAAATCGGAAAAAAATCAATCAATCCAATGATATAAAAATGGCACGGCATCACCCTTCGTGCTTTTACTCTCGTCCTCGCCATGCAATAATATGAATATAATGGTACGGGATCACCCTTCGTGTTTTTACTCTCATCCTAACCATGTAATAATAAAATGAATGAAATGGCACGGCGTCACCCTTCATGCTTTTACTCTTTTCCTCACCATGTAATAATGATAATGTAAATATATGGTAAGGCATCACCCTTTGTGCTTTTACTCTCTTCCTCGCCATGTAATAATGATAATGTAATGCAATGGTATGTCATCACTCTTCGTGCTTTTACTTTCTTCCTCACCATTTAATAATGATAATATGAGTTCGAATAATAAACAATACGGAGAATAAATTTAATTTCATATGTAGTGCCATGATACCAAACTTCAACTTCAAAATATATTCAAAAACTTTGAAATAAGCAATAATTACGAAATGAATAATCAAAGAAGTAATTATCTAACCTAAGCATGGATATCGTAATTAATAAAGCAATAAAATAAAAAGAAACAAGTTCCACCTGCATGCTTTAACCCAATAATAATGCATAAGTACTTGTCACCTCAAATATACGTTGTTCCCACACACAAAACACATAGCAAATAGACCAACAAGTCCTAATCCCTCGAGTCAAGGTTAACCACGACACTTACCCACTATGTAACCAAATCAATGCTCAACCGCAACTTTTTCCTTTAGAATTAGCCTCCAAAGGAATCAAATCTAACCAAATATAGTTCAAATACAAAATAAGCTTTACAAACCACCTACGAGTGAAAAAGATTCAATCTTTAATGTTTTTGAAAAAAGTCAATAAAAGTCAACCTCGGGCCTGCTTGGTCAAAACCCGAGACTAGGACCAAAATCCGATTACCCATTCACCCTCGAGCCCGGTTATGTAAATAATTTTGAAATCCGACCTCAATTTGAGGTCTAAATCTCAATTTGCCAAAATTCTCAATTTTTACCTAAATCCCTAATTTCTACCATGAAAAAGTGTAGATTAAAGGTTAAAATCAATGAGTGTTTATGAAAATGGAAGGAAACAAGTTAAAATCTACTAATCTATGAAGTTGGGATGAAAAACCTCTTCAAAATCACCTCTAGGCCGAGCTCAAACTTGAAAATGGTGAAAAATGGGATGATTCCCGATTTTGGGATATTTTAAATAACTGGGCGTCAGGCCTTCTTCATGTTTGCAAAGGGACAGACGCGATCGCGAAACAGCAGCGGCCAAAGGTTTTCGCATTCTCAAGCCACTCTCCACGTTCGCAAAACCTTACTCCCACCTGCCTTCGCGGTTCAAACGTCGCGTTTGCGAAGAGTATTGGCAAGCTTCCTTCACAAGCCATATAACCCTACGCGTTCGCGAAGGGTAAGCCCCCAATGCTTCGCGTTCGCGACCAAGCCATCATGTTCATGATGAAGGAGTTCCCCCCTGTTGTAGTTCCCCCTATGCAATCGCGTGAGTACCTTTGCGATCGCGAAACATAAATTCTCAGACACTAACAATAGCAAAACCAATAGATTTCTTAAGTCTAAACTTGATTCATAGCCTATCCTAAACTCACTCGAGCCCCTTGAGCTCCAAAGCAAACATGCACACATGTGTAACAACACAATACGAACTCGTTCGCGCGATCGAAATACCAAAATAACACCTAGAACTACGAATTGAACATCAAAATGCATGAAATTTTCAAAGAAATTCAAGAACTTTCAAATTCACAACTGAGCGTCCGAATCATATCAAATCAACTCCGTTTTGCACCAAATTTTGCAGACAAGTCTTAAATAGTAAATAAACCTATACCAAGTATCGGGACCAAAATTCAAACCCGGTAACAAGTTAGGGACTTCAAAATTCAGTTCCAGTCATATGCCCAAGTTCAAAATCACGATACGGACCACCGGGACCATCAAAATACCGATTCGGGTCTATTTACACAAAATGTTGACCGTAGTCAACTCAAATAATTTTTAAGGCAAAAATTCATGTTTTCCTCAGTTTTTCACATAAAAATTTTCTGGGATAACACATGGGCTGCCCACGCAAATCGAGAAACACTAAACAGAACTAATCAAAGTCTCAGAACACAAATACTAAAATTCAAAATGACCTATCGAGTCATCACACTAACAGTATTTCTTACCGATACTTTCAATTTACATGACATTATTTTTATCGGTCCCTCCTCTCAAATTTATCTATTAATGGGGAATGGGGGAAGGAAATCGGTTATAACTGAACCTACAACTGCTATATGGAAGACCTTTATCAGTATATAGTAATTAGACTATAAACTTAGATACTATTTTTTGATTAGTTATAAGTTGTGATACGACCATTTTTGTATACCGTATTTTAGAATTATTATTATATAATAATAATATGAAGTAATTTAAATAGAAAAATATGATCAATAAGTATTCGTATAGCCGATCGTAGGCTGGGATTGAGGTGTTGTATTTTATTAGAGAATTTGTTCAAAAGTTTAGCAATCTTCTCATATCAACCATAGAAAGAAACTTCAAAATCATGGAATTGTGGGACAACAAAAGGTACAGAATAGTCAAACTTAACTTGTAACATGTATGAATATTCATCATTCGTCCAATTCATATATATACATATTTTTTTTCCTAATATAGCATAAGTGTGCAGAGAACTGCTAGCGCTGAGCTGAATATTCTCTTACTAAACACTGCACCCAAAGAAGAAGAAGAAGTGTTAGTTACTATGACACAACCAAAAAAAATACTTTATCTGATTTAATTTATGTGACACTATTTTCAATCGGTCTGTCTAAAAAAATGATATTTTTATATCTGAAAATACTTTAACCTTAATGAGAAGTTTTTATGGCCATACAAATGATGTGACATGTTTAAGATCAAAAATTTCAAAAATTTGTATTTGTTTTCTTAAACTAGTATCAAATCTCCCTATATGTCACATAAATTGAAACGGATAGCGTACATATACAAAAGTTAATAAAGGAAGGAGAAAATTAAGGAGAGTGATAGATTAATGTACGTACTTTGTGCAATCCATATGCTCAGAGATTGGAAAACTACGATGAAAGTTACATTTTATATTAAGATCTGTAATCCGAGACTGTAGATAAGGAGGATGAGGCCGGCCAACCGTAGCGCAGAAAACTTCAATGCAATAACAATACCTGCGCGCTTCTGTGTTATCCTTTTTCACATTCTCGTTCATAATATGTAAGTTATCGCAACACGCTGGAGTTGGATCATCGTAATCTCCATCTACATATTCTTGGCAATACGCGAAGTAATTAATCACATCGTGGCACGTTACGTTTTTAGGAGTAACTAAGACTGACATGCTTGGCAATGGAGCCGCGACTAGGACAAGTATAAGAAATGTGAATGCTAAATTCTTGGCTGCCATTTGCTTCTTCTGGTTTCTTATGGTCAGTGATGGAACTAAGTACATTTGGCTAGCTAGTAGAGATTTATATGATTTTGGAAATGGAGGAGAATTAACTGTATGTCATTTGCAGTTATTAGTTAATTCTATTCATTCAATTGGGATGAGTATATAGTTATTAATGCCTAACCAAGCTGATTAATTTTGTCCTGGAAATTGGCCTGAATTTTGGGGAATCTGTTGCAGGAGGATGAATCACAACAAGATGTTGCATGGCATTAATAACGCTATCAACTTGCTTAAGTTAGATGGCCCTTTTTATAGAAGATGTCCTAAAAAATGATAGTATAAGACATCTTAAAAGCGGCCAGGTTCAATATTTATTTTTTCTAACCGATATATATAGATTATTCATTGAGTATACACAGTCATACATATATTATAAATAAATTTTATATATATTATATATCTGTCGGCTATTTTTAGTTTAAGATATTAGGTGGGAGCCTATTAGGGTTAATTCTTTTTTTTTTTTTTGTATATTCAAATTGTAAGTGCGTATAGGAGATTATTTTCTTATTTTTGTTAAAGTCAACTAGTGGCTTCAAAATTTTCAGATTATGATCATGAACAAGTAGGTGAGAAATTAATATGACATTAATGAATAAATACTTAATACTTTACTTCATTAGTAGATGGAGTGTTATTTTAATATATTGCCTAAGGTGAGATGTTGTGCTAAAAGAAGTAAATTTGTTGAAGGTAGATCACTAGCGAGAGGGAAAAGAGAATGTTAACAATTGCAAAGAGACAGATATAAGTGTCAATTTATCGATTATGTAATTTACTAACAAATTAAATTACTACTCTAGTTGATTTGACGGAGATGGTTAATGAGAAAATGAACTAGAAATGATCGAGCAATAGTATACCTTGATGAATATTGATGGCGCAAACAAAAAGTATTTATATAATCAAATAACTTAAAATTAATATGAATTCATAATCTTATAAAAAAATAGAGAAAATAAGTGAAGTCAAAATAAACTGATAATTTTAAAGAACTCCTTTCACGTTTGGTTGCATAACATCGACTTCCCATGCGATTCATTAGATTATATTTGCCTCCCTCTTTTTGATTTTTTCGTTATAATTGTTTTGCAATATTTATTATTGATTTAAAAGTATGACCAATTTTAAGGCATGATTAATATTGCATTCAAATGTGTGGTTTTTGTCCCTTTTATGTACGAAATAAGTGATACTTGGACTATTTTTAGAACTACATTATCTTCAAATAGAGTAACAATACAAATTTCATAACACATGGGTAACTAAGTGATAGAACAACAACAACAACAATAATAACAAGCCCAGTATAATCTCATAAGTGGGGTCTAAGGAGGATAATGTATACGCAGAGATTACTCCTACCTTGAGAAGGTAGAGATTGTTTTCGGTAGATCCTTGGCTCAAGTAAAGATGAAAAAGAAGAAGCAGTAGCAATAAGCAACAACACCAACAAGATGACAAGATAATCAAAGTGAAAGACCGAACCAACAGAAAGTGATAACAATATGAAAATAAGAAAGTACAGATATTATTGGTCATAACAAGGGAGATGCACGATTACCTTTTACCCTAATTCTCGACCTCCACACATTCCTATCAAGAGTCATGTTCTGGTAAGCTGAAGCAGATCATGTCTTGCCTAATCATCTCTTGTCAATACGTTTTTGGCCTACTTTCACCTCTCCGCAGACCCCTTAAAACCAACTTCTCACACCTTCTTACTAGGGTATCTGTGCCTCTTCTTTTCATATGCCCGAACAATCTAAGCCTTGCTTCCCACATCTTGTTTTCCACTGGGGCCACACCTACCTTTTTCCTAATATCTTCATTCCTAATCTTATCTTTCCTAGTATGCCCGCACGTTCTCAACATCCTTATTTCTACTACCTTCATCTTTCGGACAAGAGAGTTCTTGACCAATATTCTGCCCCATACAATTACTAATAATCATGGCAAAATATATATCCCCCCTAAATGGTCGATTCTCGAGTTTAGAGTGCGATTCGACTCGAAACTGACATTAATCGATTGTTCTCGTTGAGAACAATCGATTAATGTTACTTTCGGTTCGTTTCGAGAGAGTACTCGGACCCATCAGTCGACGAACTAACAAAAGCTTTCTTCATTTCGATTAGGTAATATTTGTTCGTTTTCTTTTCTTTCTTTCTTCTTCTCTTCCTTTTTTTTTTTAGCATAATAGGTTTTAACAAATAATCAGTTTTGTTTGCATGTTAGGATTCCTTAGGTATTTGCATTTTGAGTGTCGAGAGTCATTGTTTTCATGTTCGAAATTGCCCCGCACTTTTTGTTTTCAAGGTCAAATCGAGACCTGCCTCGGACGATAGGCAGGGCCGGTAGTCTCGAGGCCAAAAGTGCACATTCAGGCAAGCCTGGCAGTCTTGAGGCCAAAAGTGCACACTTCGGCAGGCCCGGTAGTCTTGAGGCCAAAAGTGCATACTTAGGCAGGCTCGGTAGTCTCGAGGCCAAAAGTGTACACTTAGGCAGGCCCGGTATCTCGAGTGTTGGTTATGAAATATTCCTTCTCTTCTGACAAACCCGGACTTTGTGCTGAAAATATTCCCCTTTCCTCATTGGACTCTCTCGAATCCGGCCCTCAGTATATAGGCAAGCTCATAGAGCAGAAACATACAGACACACTGACCCTAAAAAGGAAACTATCTGTGAAAAATACAACTTAGCGAAAAGGTAAAAAAAAAAAAAAAGTGGAAATTCTGAAAAATTCTGCTTCAGTTTCTGGGATTAGGAGTAGCACTCTAGCTGTGGAACTGATTGGTTTTGCAAAAAAACTCTATAGCTGCCTTTGCTGCTGAATCTTTTCTTTCAATTCTGATTCCTACTTTATCAAACTCTTCGGTTCGATTTCTGCTTCTAGGTATGTAACAGCTTCATCTGTAATTCTTCTTCGAAATATGTGAATGATGAATGAACTGTCCACTTCATGACCTACCTGCTTTCATATGTTATAATATTCTACGAAACTGTCTGCTGAGTTGAAATATAAGTTGTAATTGTCTGATGCTTCTTGTTTATATGGTGTTGTTAAGACAATTGTCGCTCAAGTTAAAACTGTTACTTGTAATTGTTTGCTGAAGGTTCCTTATCATTTAATTTGGAATTTAATTTAGTCACTGTTAGAGTGTCATATCCCTAAAGTTACAAAGCCATATGGCCTTTTTGTTCCCGGTACGTTGCCCCCCTCCCCCCTCCCCTCGAGTTGTCTGCTCGGGTAAGCCAAGTCTAGAACGACATACCCCAGGTTTCTAACCTAGAATAACATAGCCTCATGCCGGATCCCTAGTAGTAATGTTTGTTTTCATCACGTGCATTTGACTTTAGGGACTCAACATAGGGGTTGGGTCCGTCTAGGACAGGTGTACCCAAAATTAAAAGACCATACTGATGCATTTTACGTGCTACTTGGGCATTTGTTTGCTTTGGCTCGCATGTTGACTGGCTTTTAGAGTAAAAACTAAGAGTGAGGTAGGTGGGAGAAAATTCACCCCGTTATGAAAAATCCAGGTTTTTGAAAAAAAATTTGAAACTCTGCTGAAATCTTGAAAAAAAAAAAAAAGAGAGAGCAAAAGAAAAGTCATTTCAAAATAAGCCAATATTTTCGAAAGCCATATTTTTCTGTTTGTGTCAAAACTGACCGAACTATGTGGGTTTAATATATATATATATATATATAACGTCCCAACGGGACGCCGGAAGGCCGTTTTTGCAAGAATAGCTACCTAGAGTTCTTTTTTTAAGTTTGGCCACTTAGCGAGCACAACCCTAAAATCTTCCTGTCCGAAGCGCTGACAGTGACTAATACACTGATTAAATGATAAGGAACCTTCACTCAAAAATACCCGAACTGGGGCTGACCAAGTAGTAAATCAGCAGATAGGTTCTTTACAGCAGCAAACAATTACAAGTAACAGTTTTAACTTGAGCGACAATTGTCTTAACAACACCATATAAACAAGAAGCATCAGACAATTACAACTTATATTTCAACTCAGCAGACAGTTTCGTAGAATATTATAACATATGAAAGCAGGTAGGTCATGAAGTGGATAGTTCATTCATCATTCACATATTTCGAAAAAGAATTGCAGATAAAGCTGTTACATACCTAGAAGCAGAAATCGAACAGAAGAGTTTGATAAAGTAGGAATCAGAATTGAAAGAAAAGATTCAGCAGCAAAGGCAGCTATAGAGTTTTATAGCAAAACCAATCAGTTCCACAGCTAGAGTGCTACTCCTAATCCCAGAAACTGAAGCAGAAGTTTTTAGAATTTCCACTCTTTTTTTTTTTAACCTTTTCGCTAAGTTGTATTTTTCACAGATAGTTTCCTTTTTGGGGTCAGTGTGTCTGTATGTTTCTGCTCTATGAGCATGCCTATATATTGAGGGCCAGATTCGAGAGAGTCCAACGAGGAAAGGGGAATATTTTCAGTGTAAAATCCGAGTTTGTCAAAAGAGAAGGAATATTTCATAACCAACACTGCCAGCTGCCATGTTGGCAGTTACACTTTTCTTTTCAAGCCCTCTTCTTTTAATTTTACTCTAAGGCCCCCTAAATTTAAATTGTCTTTCAAATACAACCCCCGACCCACCTAAGTGTGCACTTTTCGCCTCGAGACTATCGGGTTTGCCTAAGTGTGCACTTTTGGCCTCGAGACTACCGGACATGCCTAAGTGTGCACTTTTGGCCTCGCCGAGCCTACCTAAATGTGCACTTTTGGCCTCCAGACTACCGGGAGTACCTAAGTGTACGCTTTTGGCCTCGAGACTACCGAGCCTACCTAATTGTGCACTTTTGGCCTCGAGACTACCAGGCCTGCCTAAGTGTGCACTTTTGGCCTCGAGACTACCGGGCCTGCCTGAGTGTGCACTTTTGGCCTCGAGACTACCAGGCCTGCCTATCGTCCTAGGCAGGTCTCGATTTGGCCTTGAAAATAGATAGTGCAGGGCAATTTCGAACATGAAAACAATGACTCTCGACACTCAAAATGCAAATACATAAGTAATCCTAACATGCAAACGAAACCGGTTATTTGTTAAAACCTATTATGCTAAAAAAAAAATAGAACAAGAGAAGAAGGAGAAGAAGAAAAGAAAGAAAAGAAAACGAATAAATATTACCTAATCGAAATGAAGTAAGCTTTTGGTAGTTTATCGACCGATGGGTCCGAGTACTCTCTCGAAACGAATCGAAAGTAACGTTAATCGATTGTTCTCAACTTAACATTAATCGATTATTCTCGTTGAGAACAATCGATTAACGTGAGTTCCGAGGCGAATCGTGCTTTGAAACTCGAGAATCGACCATGACAGATTTTAAGGTTTTCAACTTCTTAGATTTAAAATCCGTGAAGTTATAGGAATTTTTGGAGAGAATGGTTGAGGGATTAAGGATAAGGAGACGGAGGAGGCTATGGGAGAGCGATTTTGGGTGGATTGGAGGTGGGCCGCCGCCATGAGGCGATTCTCGAAGGCGGCTATGAGAGCGAAAGTGAGAGAGACGAAGAGGAGCGTCTCTAGGGTTTCTTGGGG